>JAUZNJ010033126.1:0-11298 GCA_034780135.1 Jordanella pulchra
TCAGGTGTGCTGAGGGCTCCAGCCCAGGAGACCCACGGCGCGCTCTGCTGGAGGAAGGTGGAAAGCACAAAACCCCGCATCCCAACAATAGCTTATCTAACAAACAGGCAAAATATACTGGTCGGCAGCCTCTGCTTTCCAATTGGTAAATCTCCAAAGGTAAAAGTTACAATTTGATGAAAGAGTTTTATATGGAAGAATATGCTTAAATAAACATCAATTCCATTTTATTAAAGAAATATATACATATATGAAACTCTGCTCTAGGAGCATAAAAAAGTATCTCATAGAAAGAAAAAACTCTTAAGGCACAAACTATTTATTGGAATAAACTACAGTAAGAGAATAGTGATATACAGTAGGCTGCCTTCGGTTTGTGGGATTCTATATGCTCACAGCTGATGAAGACGCAGCAGTGCAGATCCTTCCTGGACGTGATTGTCTGTCTATGTAGATCAAGAGCAGACAAGGTAGGTTTTACAGGAATTGAATGAGAAATCCAAAACTTATCGCTTTATATTGGGCAGCACCATTTGGACCCTACACTCTCCTGCTCCTCATGCTAATATGTTCCCCTTAAGTTCTTGCGGTTCCTTGTTCAAGATGATCCTGATAGTGGATAAATAAATTAGTTGTTTTATTTTTATAAATCCTTGTAAATACATCACACAACAATAATACTCTAAAATTTTTCATCATGTTTATAAACAGTTCAGATAGAAAATGTGAAAACTTTACATCTATTAAGGTACTTATTTCTCAGCAGTTTTTCATAGTTAGCGCTATAATTTCCTAATTTAAATAAAATATACTAAATTTTGCACATGCTTCTTTTGTGGATCATAAAAAATCCTAGAAAACAGAAAGCCAAGCATTTATCTTCTCTAAGTTTTTAATGGGGAGCATCTCCATTAACAGCTGTATTTCTACTGGCTAACCAGTAGATGTACGTAGGTCATAGGAGCTGTGAGACTGTCATTCTAAATATCAGAGATATCCCAAGGGCAAAAGAATAGAAACAAATGGATAAAAATCAGCAGCTAGATCAGCAGCTAGTAACAAAAAAAAAAAAATCAGCAGCTAGCAATGGTGATACAGCACAACAAGCCCCATTCCTGAACTACTCCAGTACCTCTAGCACTGAAATTATTAACAAAATAAAAGAAATGTAATTTAATTTCATCTGAATGATTTTCATCAGTTTCTTTTATTCTCTTTCTTCGCCTTACTGTCTGTTATAGTTTGTTGAAATGATTTACAATAGTATGTTTTTAATGTCAGCCCTGCCCTGGCGAGAGATTTCTTGGCTGTACTAAGCTATGCAGAGTGCGTTATTATGCATTACAAAGACTGACTCAGAAGTTGTTCTGTGCAAGCAGCTGCTTGGAGAAAAACCTTATTTGGGAGCTGATTCTCCAATATCAGCATAATTTACATCGAGTGACACCAGGGTGTATCACTCAGCAGGTGGTTGTGGAATAGATTAGATTTAATGTTTTAGCTCAGTGTTCAAGCAGAGAACTTCTAGAGATATGTGACAATTAGACCATATAGTATTTTTTAAAGGACATCTGCAAATGACCACAAAGCTGTTTTGTTGTTAAAAACTAGAACTAGGTGTTAATATTTATATGCTTTTATAAATGCACACTTAGGATTTGCGAAAGTATTTGCATGCATCTTGAAGAGATACAGGATTTGCAAATGCAAACACGATTCACATATTGTCAGGATCAGATTCAGTAATGCAATTCTGAATGACACACAAAAATAAATCTTAACAATCTACATTTGGTCTGCAAACTTCACTGCGTTTGGCAAAACCTCTACCCACCTAACATGAGCAATGATTTGATTAGTAAACAAATCACATTCATTTGTTGATAGTTGGATATATTACTAAGCTTTGGCAGTAAAAGTGAGAATTGATTGTAGGTGGTTCTAACCTTTCAACACTCATGGAATAGTCCAGATTTTTACACTTTAATTTCTAATTATAGTGCCCAAATAGTCGATTAAGCCACTCAATACATTTTGTTTCCTACGTGTTCTTGATAGAATGAAAACCACTTTAATCTAGATCTGCCAGACTTCTAAATAGCTTTTAGTATAACTTCATTAACTATTTATTTTATTTCATTTACGACTTGTTTTATATGAATCAACCTACTTACTTAATGACAAGAGTGCAAAATTTCACCCTTTGCTCACAAAAGTAAAACTTGACTGAAAATAAAATATGAGGTCTGAATGGATTTAAGCCGCTGTGAAAGGCACCAAGGATATACATTCTGAAAGGATACATTCCTTAATTCAAAACATGTAATGTTGCTTTTTTATCCTGCTCAGACACTCAGCCTAACACTACATTCAGAATCAAGAAAATAAAATAATAAAAAATTCTTATAGGACCTGTCTTATAAGTACCTGCAGTAAACCGACACATATATATATTTATGTTTCACGAGGCTTTTAAAAAATTAAAGCTCCATGTGAAAGTGCAGCACTGTTAAAAGAAAATGTATAAGACTTCAAATTGAGCTCAAAGATTTGATATTTCTTTACTGGTTGAAATTAAACAATTGATAATTCATATTAATGTTAACACAAAGTTAATCGTTCAAGGAATTGAAATTCATTAAGATGCCTATTTCAGCCAGACAGAACTCTAGTTAGCCGGCTCATTTAAAACAAACTTTTATGGTCTTGGAAAAGAAACAGGTACTGGAATCAAAATATGAACTGGAATCATTCAAATTCAAACTATATAGAGCCCTATACATTACACTTAGTGCTGGGAGTAACAGCATTACATAACACCGGCGTTGGTAACTGCAGTACCTAGCGTGGCGTCTGTCATGACTGTGTCGTTCAATTAAACAAAATATTTGTTTGAACAAAATGGATTGAATCACTAAGATGAACTGATTTATTATTTTGTCAGTTCAGTTCAAATAACGACAAGCAGATTGAGAGGGATGTTCCAGATTTAAATGGCTCCGTACGCAATCTGTTAGTCAGAGCTAATGGTTTAAGCCAGCAAAAGCTAACAACCAAAGCTAAAAGCTTAAGCCAGCAAAAGCTAACAACCAAAGTTAGCTAACCTTCTGAATACAGAGAAATACTGCGGAGGAATGAGTCCCCAAATAGTGCACACTTGAATTGCCACTGATTCACTCTTTCTAGTACTATACTAATCAGTGGTGACAGAGATGGGTTGGACACTCAATGTAGGAATCAGGCTCTTATTCATTTGTGCTGAGGGTCAGGAGTGATTCGTGAATGAGTGACTGATTGGTTCACGCTGACAAGCTGAACAAGATGCTTTGGCCTGAACAAATCATGCCCTCGTTCATGCAGTAGGTGAATCACACTGAGAGTGATGCTGTTTTACCTTCTCACATAATACACCAATGAACTGACTTTTCCCATTGTGTTTGCAAATATACAGTAGCCTATTGCCAAAGAAAGAACATTTTTTTGTATTCATGTCAGGGAATCAAATTTAAAATTTGAAATTGATTTGAAAGAAGGACAAAAAACTTAAACTCTAACCTAACTGTAACTCCTTAGTTTGACTATCTCTAAATATCTCAGAAATTCAGTTTGTGGGAGCCAGCTGTTTTATGTGCTTGCATCCCAGAAGAAAAGCTGGAAATCCTGCAGAAAAAAAGCTGAAAATTGTAAATAAGAGACATTCAACTCAGCAGTGCATTAAACTAAACTTTATGTTCTTGACTGCTGGTACAGTTGCCAATTGACATATTGATTCAGTTTTAAATAGTGAACATTTTATTAAACATTTCGTACTTCCACTCTTATGAAACTTTTGAATTAGCTTTGTAATCATCAAGTAAAGTTATTTGAAGTAATAGTAACAGTTCAGCACTAAAATTGTCAATTTGAAGTTTTGATTCAAAATTGAAAAATCATGAAACACAATGACTTTTATTACCATGAGGAATTAGTAAGGGGAAATAGGCAAGAACATATAGAAGATTAGAACAAATATTTATTTACTTTTACCCTGAAGAATCTTCACACTCAAAAGTTTTATACCCTTTAATCCCCATCCAAGTTATAAAGGACAGATAGATTCACATGTAAAGGTTGACAGATTTAGAACACTAGTATACAGACTGATGCAATCAAATGCAAAAGGAAACAGGATTTTTTGTTTTCTTTTTTTTCACACAACTCATCGTGGTGCAGCATTTTATGAAAGCAGGGAAATGTATTGATGCAATCTAGTTGCATTTATGCTGATCTGCATTTGCAGACAGTATCTGGTTGCCACTGAAAATTGTGTAAATAATTAAAGAACCATGGCTGTTTTACAGCCTTAAAAAGGCAGGAAATTGCTGTAACGTCCTTCAGATATTTTACAAACTTCCCAGGCATTGAAATTACCGACAATATCTGGTTGGTTTATGTTGTTTTGACCAATTTAATGCGTGGTAAGGTTGTACCTTTGAGAGTGCCTGATGGGATGTGTAAAATTGGCAAAGTGGTAAAGTGTATAAGACCTTGATGGATGTTTGGAAGGAGGGTTTGCCAGGTAATATTTGAGAAGGAAAAATCTCATTTTGTCCAAGCTAGCTTAAGGGAGCACTAAACTCAATCAAACATAGATGTAATCAAACGTTATCACTCTTCGTAGGTATGGAGGGTTTTCTTTCACCATGGACATACTGTGCTGCTCTGTTTCCTCCACTCCCTCTTTTGTTCCCTCCTGTGTTCCTTCATAAACAAAGACCATACAGTCACTTTAGCTAAATCACTGTGATATTATTCTAAAAATGAATGAGAAAAAGCACATTTTTGCTTCTCTCTAAAAGCATAGTTTGCTTTTATCTTACTTACTGAAACTTTGATTAGTTGTAGCAATTAACAATGCAGACAGAAGAAACAGTTAAAATCTACGTTATATTTTTAACCTGCTTGGTGTGGAAACAAGTTATTTGGAAACCAAAATGTCATCACCTTTTAAATTAAAGGTGGTGACACCGGGATGCTTCTTGTCAAGCAGTTGCACATTTACACATAAAGAACTTGCAAAGGAACCTACTTCAATTAGGGCCATTTGTCTTAGTTTCTAGGCAACTTATTTTTTTTATATGAAGCAATATAATTTGGTTAATTGCTGTAGACCTTGATAATGTTGACCATTGCCTTAGAGAGGTCCATTAAGAGTTGTAAATGGATGTAGAAAATTTGTCTTAAACCTGCATATGAAACCACAACTGAGTTCTGGAAACCATTTTTCATGTATTTATAACAAACCGGCAAAAAGAAAGTCTGTTATTGATCATTTTGGATGCATGCTACAGATAGTTTTATATTAGAAAGAGATTTAGAGTTTAAATTAAGACTAAATTCAAAACCCATTTCAGCGCAAACTCTGGTTCTTCATGGGAAAAGTAAATGTCTTCACATGCGATGAGTGGTTCCATTGACTGTTTGACATAACTTTTAAGCAGACTTGTACATTACTTTAGAGGAAGCTGTATCAATGGAATCTAACTTTGAAGTCTGGCCAATAAAAGGTGAACTTGTTGGTGTGTTTGGATCATTTTTTTTATTGCACAGTCCAAGTGCACTTAAGCTTAAGGTCACAAACTGATAGCCAACCACCCTCTATCAAATTGCAGCTTTCTACTGAGTGCTAAATTCAAGCTTCCAACATTTATGATAGGTTGTCCAGATTCCAAACTAGTGAACCAGTTCAAGATCATCAAACCATAACTACCATGTTTACTTACAGATATGATGTTCTTTCTCTAAAATGCTGTTAATTTTACACCATATGTAACAGGATATACCACTAAAAGGTTCTGCTTAATTCATTTATTCTCAAAAGTATGGATTATCTAATAAATAATACTCGGTAGGAAATATGGAAAACTCTGTTTTTTATCAGTTTCAAGACAAGGGTGAAATACTTCTTACTTCCATTTTCAGAGAGGCTCAAAATCTAAGTGAATTCAGTTATAAGCGTAATTAACGTCAAGCATAAGACATTCTAAATCTAAGAGAATTGTTGAACATTATTTTGTGATAGATACTGAAATGCATCAGATATTAACTTAATATGGTTAATCCCCAGGAATTTTGGTTAGAAGTAAAAAAAAACACAGTTAATTAACTTTTTTATGACAAAAATAGTACAACAAACTAGCAAGAGACTAGTCCCTTTTATTTGAAATGAAATAAAGTGATCTTTGTAATGCAGAACTTTAATGTTTTATTAAAGTTTTGGGGGACTAACTTCTTTCGGATTGAAGTTCGGGGCTGATCATTGTATCTATTGGTTTTTCCTCAGGCCGATCTTTGAGACCTAATGCCATTCTGCGAGCTCATCACTTACTATTTTCCTCTTGCTCCAAATACAGATTTTTTGTGTTTATGTATCCAGTGAGCTTCCCTTTCAACCGTTCATTGTAACTCCACTGCTTCAACCATTTTTTTAATATAAAGAACTTCTTCTGCCAAGTTAATGTCTTTTGCCATTTAATATATCTCAAATTTAACATATCTCAAGCTCAGCTAATATTTAGGACAAATGTTGGGCAGTGTTGCTTTAAAATAATAATAATCTAGATATTAATCAATTTAATCTATCAATATAAACAATTTGCTTTAATTGGCTATATTCCCATCTTTGTTATGTTTGGAACAAATTACCTAAAATTCCCATTTTCAGGCTTGTCTGATTGTATTGTATTAAAATAAGCTGGAATAACTGGAAAGGGTTTGGGTTCATTACAGAAAACTTAATTGAAACTGCACTGGGTAAGAAGATCAAAGTCTCAATATAACTTTTGCTTTTAGTTTCCAGAAAGAACAGCTTGTTAGGCTCCACAGACCTCACTGAATGGAATTGAACTGAATCGGATCAAATTGATATTATGGGACAATTTTGGAGAGCTTTGAAAAAAGTGTATTGGCTTTCATAACAAACCTTGCAGGGAGTAATTTCAATCTCAATTCTCAGTTTCACAGAGACAGAAGCTGACATGTGACAGACTTTGCCTCTGCATGTCGACTTGTGAAAACATGTATTGACAAAGACAGAAGGATTATCTGAGCCCACTGCCTGGACAAATGGGGACTGTAGGAGTGTTAATTAATTATACGAGTGTATTATTAGAAGTGGTCACAAAAAGAGATGTTTCTGCAGCTCTTTGTTGGATGCCAGTTTTGTCATTACATTTCATTGCCACTCTCACTAAGTAATTGTATCCAGCCTGAAAAAAAAAAAAGTTTTAGAAAGCATGGTAGGAAAGGTGTGAAAGGATGATTCTCTGTTTGCATTGCTTCAATAGACCTTTCAGTATTCATTGAGGACAAAAGCACTTTAAGATAGTGAGCTGAGATGAGAACTATTACACACTTGATGCAGTCAGCTGGCGTGTAGAAATGGAGGGAATGTGTTCCATTACATGGATGTCATATCAGTGACCAGAGAAAAATGCCTGGCTTGCTCAGATTGTCTTTCATTTTAAGTACAGGAGCAGAAAAATATTTTACCTGCTAAAGGTGTTTTGAAGATAATTTTCGAATAAAGTCATTGATTATATTTACTCTACCTAGACAGCAAACATGCGCTGAGAAGAACTCAGTTATATGAGTCGATAGTAAAGCTATTTCTAGCGTAAAACTTAGTTACTTAGTTTGATGTGTAAGGTTGGAATAACATATTCAGGTTTCTACAGATTACTTAACACATTTGAAAAAGGAGGTTTAGGTCTTTCATTACTTAACTAGTTATTATTTCCAAAGCCAGACAGACAGACATTAACAGACAAGTCATACTTCACTACATCCAAAATACTTTACCAGTCATATTTATGGCTTCTGATAGCTTATTCGTATTTCACCAACCAGTCATTGCCTACAGCAATTGTTTGGCACATTAAAAGACAAACGTCTCTTAGTTAAAATAGCGTGGCATTTTGTGAGCTCCTGTGATATGGTTATTAAATAAATTGCTTGGCTTTTTTTTTTGCTTTTTTTTAAAACTTAATATACATACGTTTTCAGTTAATAAAAAAATACTTGTGTTAAGCAGATTCTGCTAGGAAAACAAGATGTTGCAATTTAAATGTAAAACATTTTTAGTCATGTGTATCATATACCTAAACCATCAATGATTAAAAAAAAGGTTGGAAAGGGATTTTGTCAAACTGCAATTTCCCAAAGCAACTGTGGAAGTAATGTTTGCCCAGGCTCAATTACCATTTCAAGGGATATTACAAGCTGAATTATTGTTGTGTGGAATGAATAGTGATGGAAAATGTTCAGAGGTTCATGCAAAGGTCTCTTCCATTAAGAAACTGCAAGCCATAAAAAGCCCGTTGGGATTATAGGTGCCTATTTCGCTCTGAAGATTTTCTGTTTGCAGATGGAATTGTGTCAAAGACGGGGGTAAGCCGAATACCTTGACTAAAACATGCACAGCTTAATTACGCTTTTTAAAAAATGAAACATTAAATCTAATATGTGTCCTGTTCCTGACATTTAGTAGATGTGATTATGAAGATGGGATGTTAAGCGGTTTATAATTCTTTTTACCCCTGTCAAAAATCAGCAAACAAAAAAACTAGCTTACTTTATCAATCTGTATTTTATTCCATAGTTAAGATTCCCACTTGCACATTTGCTAATTTGCCTATTTTCATTTGCTTTTTTTCTAAATGCTATCACACATAGACCATCCTTGTTGTTTCTGTAACCTTTCTAAATCTGTAAGCTGGTGCATGGCCATAAAAAGCATTACTTTGTTGCTAATGCCTCTTGTAAAAGAGCAGAGAGCTGTTGAACACTGCAGAGCCTCTGTATTGGATTGAACATTCCATCTGGTTTGTATATCAATAAGGCAGGTCCGTGACTTTGAAGTGATTGATTTGGTTTGAGGAAAAGGTCATGTTTAATGACTTGTGCTTTATGCCCACCTTGATCTGTTCCAATATTAGGCAAGTAAATATCTGACAGCACCAAATTTGATGAAACTGAATGTAGAATTAATTAAAGCTTTTTATGCTTGAATGCTGGTCACAATGCAGACTTCACTCCACAAAGTTCCCCTTAAAAATGCTTATATCTGAAACTAGTTTCACATAAAGCTAAATGCAGACATACAAGCACAATCATAGAAACACCACAACTTCGTAAAAACCATTTGCTCCAACATCATTCAAATATCCAGGGGTTCGAATTTTTCCAGGAGGCTGAATGAACAGCAGCATAATGAACACAAGATTAAGAAGGAAGATAATAAACAAGGTTGACATGTTCAGTTTTTTTCAACCAATAAACATATTTCAAAGGGAATCATATTAAACAAGTGACAATTTACTGTGTATTTAACTACAAAGTAAAAGTGGATAAAGAGGAATTATGTGTAAACATTTTTTTCGAAGCCCTGTGATAGACTGGTGACCTGTCCAAGGTGTACCTCACTTTTCACCCTTAGACTGCTTGTGATATGCACCAGCTCCCTGTAACACTGACAGATAAGTGCAGAAGATGGATGGATGGATGGATGGATGGATGGATGGATGGATGGACGGATGGACGGATGGACGGATGGACGGATGGATGGATGGATGGATGGATGGATGGATGGACGGATGGATGGATCCTTCCTTGGTTTGTTCTGGTGAATCTACATTTGTTTTACCAGCTAAAATATTTATATCATTATTAAGTTCTATTTATTATGATGACTTGTTTCAAAAAGTGAAACAAATTTTGTATAATATTAACACAAATTTTTTATCAAGTATTTATGTATTAGAATAACATATTAGAGTAATGAAGTAAAAGAAAACAAGAAAAAAGTTCATAAAAAGGTATGTTTAATACCTGCCTAATTTTTTTTTCTATAAAGTTTTATTTTGAAAATTTAACCACTTGGAAACATGTTTTACAGAGATGTACCTGTAAATCCAAAGTTGTTGTGTTATGTTGCAAATGTCTTCCTGTCATGCAGCCTGCCTTTGGCTGTTACTTTTTGGATTGGCTGACTGCTTTCCTCTTGTGATCTGCTCCACTGTGCTGATAATAAATAAAACAGCTTTACTTGCTGCCCAATGGAATCTATTCACAGCTCCACTACTTTCACAATGTAAGGCAGCTCCTTTGTTTCCTGTCTTTCATTTGTGGATGACTTGATTAATGCAGGTGTGTCTTCCCATTGTTCTCATGGTTACTGAGGTCAGGCACACCTGGATTAATCAGTTCTTCTAACAGAACAGACAGGAAACAAAAGAACAGTCTAGGGTTCAGGAGGTATTGGAGTTGTGCATATATCCCATTAACAACACAGTGGCCATTTCTCAATATAAGTTCTTGTGCATGCTTAAGCTCACTTTCTTAAGCCTGTTATTGTCCTGTTCAGCCTGTCACTAGCTTGTTAAGCAGTCCTCTGCCTCAAGCCTGCTACTAGCCTGCTTGGCAATCTTCTGCTTTTCTAGCCTCCTTACTACCAGCAGCCAGTTCTACCAACCACCAACTTGTCTGCCTACATGCCCAGTTTAGTCTATCATCTTCACGGCATTCAATGAACCTTTAAATGGTATTACCATATCTGGTTAAAATATTAGATTTTCTGAAGCTTCTTGTAATATTTTCATTTTATGTAGGATTGAGGAGCATTTTGTTATTACTTATTTACTGTGTTTCTCTCTATAAGGGTACAAATGCTGTGTTGTATGACACATCAAATTAGAGTACTGTAATATTTGCAGAAGCCAGTAAATGTCCTTACAGATTAATTAAGACCCAAACTTCCTTTTATTTTGCTTTTATATTAAATGTTTAGTCTTATCAAATTTATTTAGTCAAATTTATTGTCTCATATTATATAAAAATGGCATCTTGATGCCATTACTTTTGCTTTTCTGTAATTTTTAATTATGCAGGGAACATTTATTTAAATCTGTAGCTTTGATGTAAAAAATAGTTTCAATTTTCCCTCAGCTTTTAAAACTCTATTCAGTATCTATTCATTTTGTACATTTAACTATATTTTGTTTAAAACCAACAGCAATTTTGATCTGATAACACTTTCTACAGGGACCATTTACCTGTTGTGCACAAAGAACCTCAACGGGGCTCTCAGGTCACTTTTTAATTAACTTGGTGACTGTTTGTCTCCATCCTCAAATAGTTTCAATTTTCCCTCAGCTTTTAAAAACTATTTAGTATCTATTCATTCTGTACATTTAACTATATTTTGTTTAAAACCAACAGCAATTTTGATCTGATAACACTTTCTACAGGGACCATTTACCT
>JAUZNJ010033127.1:0-13324 GCA_034780135.1 Jordanella pulchra
TATATAGTGAAGTCTCCTCTGATGAGCTGACGACCCACAGGTGTGTTGAGGGCTCCAGCCCAGGAGACCCACGGCGCGCTCTGCTGGAGGAAAGATGGCAGACAGACACCGGATCCCAACATTTTTAATGTATTAAACTCCGAAGCTTGAATCTTTTCCATGGACTTTTGAAAGGACTCTTAAAACCCATTTTTCCCTGTTTGGTTTTTTTATTTACTTGTTCTTTTTTTCAGTAGTGTTAGTTTTAGTGATTGTTAGTCAATAAAGGTACCATTGTTTTAACTCGTAGTCGTTTGTGTTTATTTTATATGGTGAACGATTTATCTTTCAGGCTTGAATCATTCCTTTTGGGTAACAGGCAAATTAACAGAGACATTTTGTTGCTTAATAACTTTGCTAATAACCAAAGTCTAAATTGGTGAAAGAAACCTGGATTATAACAGCCAGTCCAGGAGCCCACCGTAAGTAAAATGCTAAACAACCCTGGTATTAAGCAGTTTGCGGTCATAAACATTTAATTAATGATCATTTATTTTACCCTTGATTTTGAATGATCTTTTAATTAACTAAACTTCCAGTGCTAGTTATTTAATATATTTAAAATTTTCAGGTAAAATAGCACAAGTCATTTTGTTGTGTCAATAGAATGAGGATCCAAATCTCCAGGTGAACCATGTTCCTATAGATGATCCAGAACCTGGACTCTGCAGAGGTGCCAATGTAGGATGCTCCACCCTCTCTAACATTATAGAGGAGTACATCTCACAGGTTAAGCTTCTCAACAAGAAAAAATCTCATGCATATGAAATCTCAAACAAGTAGAAACAACATATCCATAACTCAGAAATCAGAACAGGCATGCATAGAGCTACAAAACAGAAATTTCTATTTTGCTTGTGTATAGTTTTGTGATAAAACGTCTCAATTTACACCAAAGCAGAACCTAAATAATGAATAATTCAAGTGCTGGATCTCAGCTTAGAGCTCAACTAAAAACAGGGATCTGAAGTTTAATCATAAAAATATTCCAGTGAATCCTCTGCAGGCCTGAGAGGACACACTTATCGAATTAATCTGAGTTAGAGTCGGAAAAAGTGAAGGAAGCTGCCAGGTTAAAGAGCGGAGAGATACGGAAAGCTCGCCCTTCATCCAATTTCCTTTGCTCACCTGCTTCATGTCCCTTTTCACTTATTACAACGACCACGGAGCACATTATACAAACACATCAGCTGAAGGAGAAAGAGGTGATACAGGATGGTGAATCACCATGTGGCGAGGCATCAATCAACATTAGATTATTCTGACAATGGCTGTCAGGATGAACAGTGACTTTATAGATCAGACCCAGAAACCTTGACTTCAGTGAGCCTCTATATGAAGAAATGTTGAGGACGACAAAGATAAGCGCTAGCTTCATGTCTGCATGTTTAAGGTAAGAATGAAATTAAAGAAATTGGCTGGAAATCATGCAGGTTAAAATTAGTTGGGGTGTTTTTATTTTCACATCAAATTAACACCATAAGCATCTGACAGTCATGATGAAGCTGAACATTAAAAATAGCCACAGCTGTGGCCTTAAAATGTTTAGAGGCGATCATTTCTGGTTTTCACACCATCGAGCACCAAAACACGGAGCTCAGGAGTGCATAAGTACCAGGGTCTTGCAGCAGTTTGTAGAGGCGTTAAAAGTAGGATTCTGATTTGGATTAGGTTGTGATTTTACTACCTGCTGCCTCTGTGTTTGTGACCTTTAATGTTGGCTTCAGAACATTCAGCCAAGCAAAACGTCATGCTGTTACTCCATGTACAACCAGCCTCACATTAATAAACAGCTTCATTTTTCTTTTCACGTCAGCTTTTATTGCAGCTGAAGCACAGCAGCATAAGAACAAAGTCGGGAGACGTGTAGCGACCTAAGTTGAGTAGCAGTGACCTTACCTGGTTAAAATCAGACACTTTCATGGCTTTAGTCCAAGCAGGAACTGATTAATGAAGATTGAAGTCCATAACTCTTCCCCTTTCCCTGTTGTTTCTTATGTTTTGAATGTCCTGCCATATTCTGTCACCATTTGAGATGTGACATATTACTTTTTTATGCTCACAATGCCAAGTGTTTTCCTCTTAGCTTGTGTTCTTGCATTTTTAACCCTCCATAATTCATTCCATTGCTTTCTCAGTTCTTCTTGTTATATTACTGGATATGTTCTGTTAGCTTCTTTAGTGTTTTACTTCCTGTTTGCTCCTCTTTTTTTATTCTTCCTCAGCCAGAGCCAGCAGCTTCATGTAAGAAGTAGACTCGCTTTACCTTAGTTTTCTCATTTTTGCCTTTTGCTTTAATCTGTTTTCCCATTATTCAAGGCTTTAGTTTGTTATCAGTCATCACTGGGTTTCCTTGTTTGTCTTCTGTTTCCAGGTCTGTATTCTGTTTGTTTGTAAGCTTTATTTAAATTAATTCATCTACTCCCATGCTGCTCCATGTCCTCAGTCTGCACTTTGGTCCAGAACTAGAGAACCTGACATCTGTTACTATTTTTATCATATGTGTCTAAAGTAGTTTGGCTTACGCTTGCGTCTTCCTATTTTACAGGGTTCCAATATCAAATCAAAGAAAGAGTTGAGCCTGTTTGGCTTGTGGGACTCCTGAGGCAGCAAACAGGTGATATAAGGCCCCACATGTTCACCAGACAGTAACAGAGGCCAATATTTGGACGTGGGAGGAGTTTGGAGACTATATGTGGCCTCAAAGTTATTCTGCCAAAGCATCCGGCCACTCTGAGGGGGGGACAGTGCTTGTCTAACAGCATGAATTGGGAAGCTGCTGACCTTAACTAGGGACATTATCAGAAAGTGGAAGGAATAATTTCTTAGGTGGAATCAGAAACCAAATATTTGGGTGTTGAATTCATTCATCACCTAGACTAAAGTGACCAAGCTGGTCAAAAACATCCAACAGTGGCAAAGCTTAAGGGCTGGATGAGATCCATCCTGAGGACCAGGGAAATTGGTTTTAACACATCTTCAAGCAAGAAAGTTCACCTCAAAACATCCCCTGTGTGGTCTTTTAATCAGGATTATGATCCTGCGCTAGGTCTGTAGAATACCGAGGCTTCAGAGAGTGGGAAGTCCCAGCGCTGCCGACAGCCTATTTTTAAGGTTCGTGGTAAAAACGGCAAGTACCAGAATATACAATCAACTATTTTTCATCAGCAGATTTTAACTATTTTTGTTCATTTGGGAATTTATACACGGTTCAGACATAGTGGAGACGGTGATCAGACCTCGCTCTCCTTTCCTTGTACATTACAATCCATTTCCCTGGCTTTTTTTAAACCTTTAGTTCAACCCCTTTATATATATACTTTTTTATAAGCAGAAAGCTCTGCAGAAGCATTACAGCTTTCATGTCATGTTGTGTCGAAAACTCCTAGATCAGCTTGACGCTCTGCTGGTAAAAGTTACGATTTCTGAACTCCAGCGTCAAAATCTCCGATGCTTGGACGCCAGAACACTTGGATGCACTGCTCCTGATGCTCAGACGTGCCACTGGACCTCTTGACGGCGTCCACCATAGACTTTGCATGTAAATCAGATGCGTTGAGGCACAAAACGTCATAACCAGTCTCGGTGCATGTTGGATTCCAGCAGGGCTGCCTTCTGTCACCTGGCCTGTTTAAAACATTTAGAAAAAAAATTTCTTTGCTCAGTCTGCTGCCCCCTAACCAAGTCCCAGATAAATGGAAGAGGATGAGTACCAGGGTTTCGACTCACTCTCCATTTTAAGTTTTCTATTCTCTTTCAGAGTAAAATGTCTGAATATAATATCCTGAAAACCTTGAAAAAAAATCTAAATCACCAGGTTGTTTTTTTTCCATTTGGTAGTTTCATGTTATCTCTCATCTTCGTTCTTTATTTAAAGTAATTAAAATTTAAGCTGTCCCTCATTCCTTTAGCTAAAAAAACACATTTGGTTGAGTAAAATAAGATTTTTCGTGTGTTTTTCAGCTTTCTTTTTTCAAAAGATTTGGAACAAATGGCTCAACATTTACAGTATTTTTATCACATGATGGTACAGAATACGTCTCATTATAACTTCCTCCAACAACTGGGTGAATCACCACAGAAATCTTCACTTTACTTCGTGACCTTCAGACTTCCTTGTGTTGCTTTCCTCTAAGGAGAACAATATGTTATACACCAATACATCATCACTCCTCAGCAACCTTTAGCTGCTTTATGCTTATTTGATTCCAATAGTGCATCTATTGATTTCATTTATTTCTGGAGATTAACAGTAAAGTGACATTTCTAAGTGAAGTTTTCTACATTTTACCGTGCAGCAGGTTCTTACCCATTCACGCCTTTGCAAGGTTTATGTTTTCTATAAACAGCTTCGCTTTTTCCCTGCTGACCACTGACCCTCTTTCATCAGCCGACATTAGATCTGAGTCATGATAAGAGGCCAAAACCAGCAACCAGTTGCCAGAACTGAAAATAGCAGAGCTCCAATTAGCCTGTCTCTGACCTTTTTCGGTGCTGCAGACAGAACAAGCTTTCATGCCAAGTTGGGAGTCGGCCACATTCTGCAAATGGGAAATCATGAGTGCTGAAAACGAAACAGTAATCAACGTAAAGTTTGAATGGCTGAAGCTGCAGAGGTATGAAAGCTGGAACGGACTGAGAAACACAACCTGCAGATGGTGGGAAGAGTAGATTTAAATACTGAGTGATCTGAATCCCACTGTCATGAATTTTACAACTTTTTTTGTATTTTGTTTAGTTTTTTTTAGTTTTTCTCACGCAGACAGTTTGCTGGGAGGTCATAGAAGCTCCGATGTTTACTGTAGCAAATAACCAGAAATAAGTCTGGTGAAAAGTTTACAAGCAATTGTAGCACGATTATATACATTTTGGAGATTTTAATAGATTTGAATGTTGATTTTCTGTGGTGGAATGATTTGAAAAAGCAGATTTATAAAAACTTTTAAGAGTATTTATGTATTTTTCTTTTATTCTAAATGTTAACAATCGTCCAGTTTCACACATGGCTCCTCTGGCGTTGTTACATCATAGATTGTGAGCTTGTGTTAAACAAATTTGCACCATTGAGAGACAAACTTTCTTCTTTTTGGTTCTCAAGGCTTATTGGTTAAAACTTTGTCGTATCATTATGTTGAGTTATAGTAAAGTAAATTTTAGCTTTTTAAACGTACTGTAACTGTTGATTTTGTTAGGTTTATAACTGAAAAGAATGTATTTTGAAGAGTGTTTATTCCATCTGAATTTTTAATGTTTAATTACTGTATATTATGTTTATTTTTTATCGTATTCTCTGAAACTCTAAAATGTGCTTATTACTTAATATTTTGTTAAATTCTACATCATTTTTTAAAATATTAAATTAATTGTTATAATCATGGGTCGTAAGTAGATCAGTACTTGAATAGCTTTTTTTTATCAAATACTTTTTATAACTTTTATTCAATTAATTTTTTTAGAGGCTTTTTTTTACTTTTACTTGAGTAAAAATATCATAAAGTAGTGCTACTTTTACTTAAGTACATTTTTTGGTCACTCTACCCGCCTCTGGTCTGTATGTGTTACAGAAAGCAGAACGACTGACACATTGTCTGTGTGATTCGACTAAGTACTTTTTATTTTCGCCTTGAGACAGTGTATGTTGTGAACTGGTGCCAAATGTATAAATTGGATCAAATTGTGAGGGTCATAAATATGGTTCATTGCCAGAAGGGAAAACAATACAGAGAAGGCGGCAAAATGAAAACATTGTGTTTCTTCTGTTGAAAGAAAATTAGCAAAAGCAGACACACACATCTCCAAATCGCTCCTCTCCATGGTATTGTGTTGCCCTCAGGCGATGGGCCATACTTATGACCCTCTTTGCTCTTTTCGTAACACTGAACTATTTTTTTAAATGATGCCTTTTTAGTTTTATCTTTCGCTGTAATTTAAAAACATATGAAAACCCACTTTAAGAATCTTTGACACCTGCAGGTTTCTGTTCATCAAAGCTCCCACATTCCACCGTCTCCCACCTTCCTAAGACCAATTCAAGAAGAGGAAAATCCTCAAGATTAGTTACATTTTCAGCCCAAACAGGCACAAAATTAGAAGATTTCTCTCGACCTCTCCCGGGAACCTGAAATCCATATCCTGTTAATAGAAAAAAACCAACACACACACTTCTCTAAAGTTCAGTCTGAGGTCGAGAGCTGGAAGAAAAGGCTGCAAAGTGCAAGTACTGTGAAAGGTCAAATCTGACGAAAATCTTATTCATTCTTGCTTGCTTTTACTGAAAATATGGTTGAATCCAGAATATAAGGAATCAAAGATGATTAAGACAACCAGACAGTAGAGAAGTGTTGGTTTTATAGTATGAGGAGAGAAGATGCATTATCTGTATAGTGAGATTATTCTAAAGCTTAGTGGGTCAAACGCTGAAATAACGGGTTCATCGGGCTGCACTTCTCATGCTTCTCTTCAGGCCTGATCGCACTGAGTCATCAGAGCATCTAAATACCAAAAGGATGCACACGGGAAAAACAAAATGCAGCGTAACCAGTGAGAATGTCAGCTCACTGGAATGAAACAACGCAGCTACAGCAGCCGTCTGAGAATGTGACATTTCTTCTCTTTGACTGACTGCTACTGATTGACAGATTCATCTGTAAAACTTCAGATAAAAACAGTTCTCAGCTGTGCACTACTTTGGGATAATTCAGTGATATACAGTATACCACAAGCAGGAAGCTTTAATGAAATATTATCAATAAACCAAATGAACAAAAAGATCATTTAGAAGGAATCGAAGATCAAAGCCTAATGCTTCCAGAAGAGAGAAAGTGGCAGCCAGCTTCAAAATACACCCACAGAGAAACCTGTTCTCAGAGTTCGACCAAAATACAGGAAGGCAAACAGAAGCAGCAAAACAAGTAGAAAGATTTGATAGAAATGAAGACTGTTAACCCTTTTCACCTGCAGCGCTGCCTTTCTTTAGTTTGGTCCAACTCCATGAACCAATCTGACATGTGCTGGGTTACCTTCGCAGCCTATAGGGTCTTTCTGCATTCTATCCCCATCCCTGTGTGGGTTAACTCTGGGTTCCTGCTTCCTCCCAAAGTCCATATACATGGCTGTAAGGTTAATTGGTGTGTCTAAATTAAGTGTAAGAGTGTTTGTATGGTTGAATGTCTCTGTGCTGCCCTGTGATGGACTGACAACCTGTTCGGGGAGGACCCCACCTTTTGCTCTAAGACTGCATAGACTGATGGATAAGCGGGAGAAGATGGAAGAAATAAAGATTTTGGCTAAATCCGAACACACTAAATTAGTAAGGAGACTAAAACCACAGTGGAAATGCATCAGGAGTCACCATGATAAGTGCTGTCTGAATAATGCTGGCAGCAAGGAAGGAGGTAGGAAAAGGAAGGCAGGATACACATAGAAAAAGATGAACGCAAACCAAAAACCTTCCGGACTAAATGTTATAGAACAAAGGTGTTTTTGTTTTGTTTTCCTTTAAAGAGACTAAGAAACTGGAAGCAAGAAGCACCTCTAATGTTTAAAGGCATCTTATTCAATGTTTGGAAGCCAAAACTGATTGAAGGAAAGAAAAGGGAGGAAGTTTATGATCAGCTTGTTTACCTCTTAGCTTTTTCATTGTTTTCTTTACCTCTTTGTCTATGTTGTTGGTTTTTAAGATGATCAACAATAATCAAACAAGTCTTAAAAAGTAATACTTCAAGACATTTGCATTTTCTTTTTCTGTTCCAATAATTTAACCCTGAATTTCCGATTTTTTTTTATGCAGTATAAGTTAACAAAAGACCTGAAACCGTGGAGCAGAGATAGCACTGCTAAAATCCAAAGAGAGCGAAGTTCCTGAAAGATCTGCTTGCAGTGTGTCGATGAAAGCTTGTAAGCCAGACTGAACCCCCGCCCCACAGACCAAAGACGAGATAAGGGTGCATCATTATTTTATGATGTGTGATGGATCCAGTAGTCACAGAAAGTTGAACGGATGCAAAGGAGCCTTGTTTCTTTTTAGCAACACTTTCAACTATGAATTATTGATGTCCTGCTTTTCTCTGAATGGCTTCAACTTTTATGGTTCCTGTTTTATTTCAGCTGCAACTTTACTTTTCCTGTCGACATTGTTTTATTCGTGCTTTTAACTCTACTTAAAAAGCCAAAAACATTTAGCTTTTTGGTCAATTTTTCTATCCTTTGAATGAAATAAATTCAACGTGACTCTTTTATTATTCTTTAATATTTTGCTTTCAAGGAAACTTCCTTGCATCAACCGAAGAAATAAAGGCCTGATACCAACTTTTGGGGTTTTACAAGCAACAGCCAAATACCAGCATCCAGTAAGGCACCTTCTAAGAAGTCAGCTCAATGGTAAGGACAAGGTCTAGGCAATCAGAAGCTATACCTTGCCAGTAATAGTGTAACCTGTTGGGATTATAAATTGGCCACAAGAGGAAATTAAGGTTAGTCATTTTAAAACATGAAAGCTGCTTACCATGCATGGTGGATTTCACCCCAAACCCTGTATCCACACACCAAGACCTAAGCACAAAGAAGAAGGCAGAGGCCTTGTGACCATCAGAGCTACCACTGAAGATGAAATATCAGAGTTTCAGGAATACATCAGGAAGATGGCCCTGAGGGATGAAGCGTTCGGTGAATGACTGGAAGTGAAAGTCCGGGCTGAAGGACAGCACAGACGCCCTGATCATGGCAGCATAGGGGCAGGCCTTGAGCACCAGAGCAAGAGAGGCCCAGATCTACCAAACCAGGCAAGATCCGAGGTGTAGACTATGCAAAAAGGCCCCCAGATCAACCATTTCCCATCTCACAGCAGGAATGCATGGAACATCATCTTTAAATCTTTAAAGAACAGGCCCTGATTAAAGGAAATATTTTACTTATTTTTCTTCTCCCATATGTCCTTTGGGTGAGCATCCCATCCCTTTTATGCCTTCAATTAGGGTATGGTCCTACATGAGTTGATGACTGTCTCCCCCTAGTGGTCTGGAGCTTTTTTTGTTTGTTTGAAGCTTTTTAAATGCAATTTATTTTCCACTTTCAGAATTTTCTTTGCATGTTTTTTGTGTCATTGTTTAACTTTTCTTCTTTGAATTAGTTTTTGTATTTGATGTGCTTTTATGTACTGTATTCGCAGTGTGTTTGAACCCCCCTTCCACCGTAATGTTCTTTGGCCTCTAACAGTGCTTGTTTTTCTAGATTCAGGACCAGTGATCTTTACATCACTTATATAAACGAGAGGTCACCCTCACAGCATGATACTGCAAAGTCTATGTTTCACTGTAGACATCCAATAGGTTGGCATGTAAAGCAGAAAAGATCAAGTTATCATATAACCAAAAAATTATCTTCTAAATGAGGATTTTAGGGCTCCATCCTCACCCACCCTTAGTAAAGACTAATGTTTATGTAACTTTATTCAGTAAAATAAATCAACATCAGAGTTTTTCATGTGAGAAAATATGAAACAGTTTTACAAAGTCCACCATCTGGATGTGCATAACAATAAGGGTTTTCCTAACGTCTAACAACCTTCTACCTTATATGTTTTCCACATTAAGTAACATCAAAGAACCAGCGATGATGACTGACTGGGGCTGAAATCAGGCCTTGAAACACAATTACTTTCAAAGGAATCTTCAAAGCAAAACACAAGTATTGAAAGCTAACCCATAACCTATCATAGGCATCCTGTTATGTTTCTTTTATAGTTTAGGAGCTTTAAAGCAACCTTCAGGCTTTCCATCATAGCTGACAATGAAAATATGACAGAGAAAAGCCAACAGTAATGAAATGGAAAACAGGTTCTCTGTCTCCAAGGCTTCAGCTCCATAAGAAGCATCATTTCGAGTAATTTTCTACTTTTTAAAGGTCTTTTCCGTGAGGGCTTCACAGCAGTCTGGGCCATTTGGTTATTTATCTTTCACCATTTTTTTTTCAAGTTTATTTGAAATATTTCGAAGAAGGTCAAAATATTCACATTCCTTCACTGTTTGCATGTTTTGAAGCTACAGAGAGAAAGTTGCCTTTGACATTACTTGATCTCCTCTGCTCATCTCTAAAATGCTTCTGCAGCTTCACTGGAGATCACCTGTGGAACATTCACATAATTTAATTGAGTTTCTAATGACAACCATCTCCAGATCTCTTTGTAAGGTCTGTCTGATTGCTCGTGGTAAAAAAGCCTGCACTTATATAGCGTTTTGTCAAGTCAGAAGACTTGACCAAAGCTCTTTACACTACATCCAGTCATTTACACACACACTGATGATGGCAAGCTATATTGTAGCCACAGCTGTCTAATGCTATTTCATTTTTCTTTGGCACCACATTTTTCTAAAAACAGCATAAATAAATTCTTAGTCATCTGAGTCAGGGTGACCACAAAAAGGCTTAAACTGGAGGCAACTGGACTTTTGTTAGGATTTTCTAAAGAGATTTCAACACTATGGGTGAGTTCCGTTGACTCACACCAGAGCAATCTGTAGTTGGAGCTCTAACATTTTAAAGCAGCATGGAGGTCCGTCCTCCTAAGCACATTCAAGACAGATGCAGATCAAAGACCTATGTTGGTGTCTTTTTGTGTATGGGTTTTGTGTTTGGCCATGATGAGATTGTTCAAATGGAGGAGTTCAAGTATCTTGGGGTCCTGTTCACAAGTGAGGGGACAATGGAGCGGGAAATCGATAGACGGATCGGTGCGGCTGCTGCTATAATTCAGTCGCTGCACAGGTTTGTCATGGTGAAGAGAGAGCTGAGCGAAAAGGCAAAGCTCTCGATTTACCGGTTGGTCTACGTTCCTACCTCACCTATGGTCATGAAATCTGGATTGTGACCTTTCCTCGCGGGGTGGCTGGGCTCTGCCTTAGAGATAGGGTAGAGCCACTTCTTCTTCACATCCAGAGGAGTGGGCTGAGGTGACCCAGGACACGCTGGAGGGACTATGTCTCACGGCTGGCCTGGGTGTGCCTTGGCTTCCCCCAGCACAGCTGGAGGAGGAGCCTGCGGAGAGGGAAGTCTGGGAGTCTCTGTTGAGAATGGTATCCCCACGACCCGGTCCAGGATAAAGCGGAGGACGATGAGTACGACTCCAAATACGAGAGATTGCTTGTTTAAACTTTGAAAGCTGAAACTGCTATTCTGTCAATTTGACATTTGACAAAAATATTTTACGGATGGTTGTGTTTCCTAACATTGTTTTATGCCCTTTCTAAAGTTGTTTTATATTGTAAATAAGTGTATTACATTTTCTTCAGCATGTTAAGTGTATCTGTTTGGTTTGGTTACTGTTTCACAATTAAAATTAAAAACTCATGAGTGTCAATTAACTGTTTTTTCCCAGCGCTTTTATCAAACATTTTTTCTGTTGGATATTTTGGACGTTATAAATAAATTGGACATGATTGGACAGTTTCAAAACAGTTTTTTTTTTTTTTTTACTAAAAATTACTGAGATTCTGTTATTGGCTTGAAGAGAGTTAAAATTTAGCAATAGGTTTTGGACAAACTCTGACGGCAATGTTGGGATGCTAATGATCATTTGGTGTTGCTGGGTTTCTTTGCTGTTTCAGCTGACAAATCAAGTGTAAATTATTAACCATTTTTCACTTTCAGAACCACAGCTTTGTATTTATAGATTTTTTGATTCTAGTCAAGCCTTAATAAAAACATGATCCTTTTAGAAATCTACCAGCCAGAGGTCAGACAGAGTTTTTGGTTTGATTAATTTTTGATCCATTGTATATAGGTTTTTAATATCCGTACAGAAACCCTATAACGGGTGCACAACTTGTACTTACAACTTGGGGGAAAAAAAGATGCTGCTTTCAAGAAAACTCAAAATTAAAGGCAACACCTATTCATTCCATCTGTGGATAAGTTAGATACAAAATTTGATAAGGAAGAAAAGAAAAAATATGTGTTTTAGGGAACCCAATGTTTAAATTTATATTTAACTTTGTCAAAAAAAGAAATCTTCTTGGTGTAGTACTAGAGCACGTATGCCACTATAACAGCAAATGGGGTAAGAGAGAGAGAAGGAAGCCATGTGGGCAATGGGTTGGTCACAAACCTGTAACAGCCTCGATAAGGACTCAAGATGTGTTTATGCTTGAAACGGCCTCGAGGTCCAAACAGCAAAGTTACATTTTGGGCTTTCAGGCCACTCCGCACGGAGCACAGCAGGAAAATTTGTAACTACGCAGACGGATACACGCAGAAAAAATGCAGAGCGAGCAGCAGCTCCTGCTACAGAGGTTTTCGCAAATATAAACATCAAGAGACATCCTGTGATTTAGCCCATAAATATCACCACTATCAACAGATTTTGGAAATATTCCAGGAAAGAAAAGACTGTGGCTCTCGAATGGCAGGAAGAGGTTTCGATAAAGTTGAAAGCGGGCCAGTATGGGGGAAAGACGCACAGAGTATAAATGCTGCCAACGCTGTGATGAGAGGGTCAATTTCTGCACGGGATGTCCGTGCATCAAGCATAATGAACCCTTAAGGCTGAGTTGAGAGCAAGAGGCGAGGCAGAGGCAGCGGGTGGCCAGGATCAGCTCTGGAACCACAAGAGGAGGATGTCTGATGAATGATTTAACAGTACCTCTAGGGCTCAATTAAAACATTCAAAGAGTTTCTAACTTCATCCTGTGTCAACACTATTGTTTCATCTGTTTGTCTCCTTCCCCCCCAAGCTACAGTCTCTGTTTTACATGATGTGACTTGACAGAAAAGTTCAGATTTTTCAAGTCCAGCAACAATCTCTATGCATCCATTGCTGTTGTCACTTCACTGTAATCGTCATAATGGTGCCTAATGCAAGCCAGTGCTCTGGCATCACTACCTTTTAAATCCACCTCTACAAAGAGTTTACTTTGTCACGGCTACTGGAGTTCCCGTTTAATAAGAGAAAGGGGCGTTCTCCAGAAAGAAGGTTCAGAGCATTACAAGTCTTAACAACATCCTGATTGCCTTTGCTTTATTATAAACAGTGCTGCTTTGCTTGAATCTGCACCAGAGTCCTGCACAGTCCAGTGTTTAAACAATATCCATCCGCTCCTATAGAGCTCAGAACTGAGGGCCCATCTTTTTTACCCACAATTATCCCCATTTAAAATCCAGACCTGTGAAACACAAAACATGATCAAAGTCTATACACCAAGCCCCTCATTTTAAATAAGTGTTGGGATCCGGAGCCTGTCGCTCCATCTTTCCTCCAGCAGAGTGCGCCTTGGGTCTCCTGGGCTGGAGCCCT
>JAUZNJ010033128.1:0-13323 GCA_034780135.1 Jordanella pulchra
CACCTTTTGAATGCAATTACTGAAATAAATCAAGTTTTTCAAAATATTCTAATTTACTGGCTTTTACCTGTATATTTTAAAGTAAGATCTTTTTTTTCTGTTCTTTGCTTTACAAAACATCATAAGATCCCTTTATTTAGCATAGAAAATTTCCACTTTGAAGTACTTCATTACAATTTGTATTGACTAAGGATGAGAAAGAAGCAGTTTATAACCTGGGTTCTCTTTAGCTCAGGTATAACAGACAACACTTTTGCCAGCATCTGAAGTTATGGCACCCTAGGCAGTAAGCCCTTTTAACCAACTTAAAAACTCACACTATTGCTAATTGTATTGCTAATTAATGCAATAAGAAATATTTTGACCTTTAACAGGCTTAAAATGCTCACTGCTATATGGAAATTGTGTCACTAGAGAAAACATAAAACAAGCAAAGTTTTTCTTCTTCTCTGAACAAGATAAAGTAAAAAAAGGAAAAAAAAAACAAAAAACAAAAAACAGCAAATCAATATTAGAGATTATAGAGATTATATAAATCTGCCTATCTTGGAGAATGGACAAATAGACCAGGAGATCTGCAACCTTGTGGGTTATGAATGTTTCGGAAGCAGAGTTAGCAAGAACATGAGCGAGGGGATGAAACGGAGAAACAGGGGTGTTAGTAACACTTCAATACACAGGTCTCAATTACTCTGCTGTACTCACTTCCAGTGGCGGAGCCGTCACTGTTAGTTTCAGTCTTCTCGCTGGAAGAGAAAGGTAATGGGCGTGAAAACTCCGTCCCTTGGTCCGGAGGGCAGCCCGCCATCATGCAGAGACGCAGTAGGCCGCATCTGAGGATCAACGGCCACAGGGCAAGGCAATTACAAAGCTAATGCTCAAAGGGCTACTACCGGAAACAATATAACGTACATTAAGTCAGTTATCTTATTTTTTCTAGTAAATAAGCTCCCTGTATGTACACAAACAAAGCTAGCTTGACATAGTAAATGCTTGAAGCTTAAAACTTATGTGAATCTGACAGCATATCAATAGCACAGCTGCCTGCAGCTGATGTTTTAGTGGTCTCTACTAGTGCTGTGCTCGCACAAGGCAGAGCAATACTTCACTACTGTGGAGCTGGTAATGGCTCTGATAATAGCCTGGCGCTGTTCCTGTCAATACTGCAGCCTATGTGTCAAAGCCGAGGCTGTATTTGTGACTTTTAGAGGGTTAATGGGGTCTAATGGAGGGTCTTACGTGCTGTCGCTGTCTGGTGCCCTGGTCAGTACACTCTGCACGAGGCCAGTCAGGCTGGCTATTTGCTTCTCCATGGCCTCCATACGCTCCAGGCGGTGGTCCCTGAAAAACATATATGGCACTAATAAGGTTACTGGCGTAGGCAGAATACACAGTAGTGGTCAATGCTTCTATAAAGGGTTGATTTAGAGAGCGGTCTATGTCAGAGGACATTGAGTGAGCTTTTCCAGAGGAAACTTGCTGAAACTGACCTGCTTGTGTCTGCATCCTGTCCAGACAAAGAGGGACCAAAGCCAGGCTCTGAACTGGAGCTTGGCCTCGATTTCGGGCTCTCCACAAATACAGACGAAGAAGCAGAGTCTTTCCGGAAACTCTGCCTGACAGGAGAGGGGCGTGGTGAAGTAGAATATGAGTCTCTGTCCCTAAGCTGCATGTCAGGGATTTTTTGTGGGGACGAGGGTGGCATTCGAAACCCCATACCGAGGGTTGCAGAGGAGTATGTGTCAGAGTACAGGGAGCCTCCAGGCTTGTAGAATGAGTCGTCCAGGTCTCCCTGAAGAGCAGCAGCAGAGTAGGTGCTAAGAGAGCGTACAGACCCTCGCCGATATAGACCAGTGGTAACGGGATAGTTGAAAGGGTCTCCAATGGCAGCCAGAGACTGGGTGGAGGCAATGCTGAGGCGACCCTCATTCATCAAACTGTAGGGGTCTGCATACAGTGCTTCATTTTTCATCAGAGCCAGCTTTTTTGCAGAAACTTCTTCATCAGGCTTGACATCACGACGCTCCAAAATGGCACTGGGTGACGGAGACAGACCCAGGTTAGCACCGTGGCCACCTGGGGCGTGATGGGGATGCCTGGGCTGTTCGTGTTGGGGGTGGTTCCCCGAGAGGGAGGGAGCACGTCCCCCGCTGTAAGAGAGGCGAGAGCGGGACGGAGAGCCAGAGGCTGCCGATCCTGAAGAGGAAGGAAGGGTGTTGAGGCGGCGAGTTGGGGATGATTCCCGAGAAGAATAAACCATTTCTCTCTGAAAGGGACAAGAAAGCTGTTAGAAAGGTTTCCAAAAGGACTATACTACTGCTGGCATTATACAAAGCGTATAATCTACTAAGAATATTTTGAATGACAAATTAAATATTTGTTAAAAAGAAGAAAAATATTACATCCATCAAAAAGTATTTGAAATCTGGTCTGAAACAAAAAGGTAACAAAGATTTCTGCTCATGTCTAAACTGGGATAAAAACTGGTTGACATAAATGACCAACTAAAGCCTGACCTTCAAAAGTCCACCATTATCTTCCTGACTAGACTAGATTTTGCTTTTTACCGCGATATCACATCAGAAACTATTGGATTTGAAGTATTTTTCCAAAATAGATCTTAAGGTGCATTTTTATTTATCTAAATGCTGTGAATTTAAAGCGACATGGAAATATCATCTGGGCTTTCCCAAATTGGTTGAAAAAATAGGGTCTTAAAATAATTCAAGTTTCTGGACTGCAAAAGAGTAGAACTGGTTGATATTAAGAAAACACAATATTCTGATATTATTGAATGGGAAAAAAGACTCAAAGATGGATATTAAAAAAATGAATCCTCATTAACTGGAGCTGATTTAGAACTATGGTCTTTTTCAAAGCTGATTAGGTCAGCATCTTTTTGTTCGTTTTTTTGCACCCCGCTTTATACATACAATAACTACAGGTAAAGAGCTTTTTAAATGTAGTAGTTAAAGAGAACCAGTTTTTTTCTTATTATCTGATATTAAACAACTGCCAGTGTTATAACCTACCTAACTCTACACGTAAACAGTCCCTTGTGATTGCACACATTGATTTTCCAACTAGGATTTAACATACTTTACAGCCTCAGCAGAAATACTGTAAAATTTCTCTAACAAATTGTTCAGCATTCTGGCGATTAGCAATATAAATATTCTTGTCATCTAAGCTACCTAAAAATAGAAAAGGTTAGAAAGATAAGAAAAATTGTGTATATTTAACGACTATAAGTGAAGATTTGTTTAGCTGTAATTTCTGTATCTATAGCAAAATAGTAAATACATGTGAAAAGATGGGGACCCAGTCACCTTTGAAAGAGACGACGTTTCTACATAAACTCACGGTTAAGGAGGATTCATTTTCTTTCTCTTGTTTTAATATCCTTCAAGAGTTTTTTTTCATTCACCTCCTCCATTTTAAAAACCTTTCAGTGGACAAAGAAAAAAAAAAGATGTTTAGAAACTATATTAGTAGCATAATCCTTTGAGTCACATCTGGATCCAAGCTTCCAATTCAATATTTAGAGAACATAAATTTTGACCTGCTTGAGAAAAAGATCTAAAATATGTGTTTTTTCAAATAAATGGAAGGTTGAATGTGAGCAAACTTGAAACACTTCCCGTTTTTTAACAGCACTTGTATTCTCAGTTTGGCGTGAATAATGCAGATGGTAAGCAGAGTTTTGCACCCCTAATACTTTAAAAAGTTCTCCCTCAGGCTGTCATTATCTTTACTAAAGCAGAAATAGTTTTAAATGTGAAAATATGCTCGTTTTACAGGAGGGGATGCTCTCTTCTGCTGCACAGCAACGGATGGCCTATTTGAAGATGAAAAAAAAAATGAATATCTCCATCGGGAAAAGATGTTCCATCCCTAACCCCCAATGCACTGCAAAAGTCTGTAAAGACACTGCTTAAAAAAAGCTGAATATAAAGAACCCTCCTGCTGCTCCAGCTTTACACTATAACAGAAGTGTCTGAAAAACCTTGATCTTCCCACCTCTCAGGTCTTCTCTGCTTACCCGCAGGTCTCCATTAGCCAGATGTGCAGCGGCAGGGTAAGAAGCATAGATGGGCTCTTTGCGGTAAATCTTAATGATGCTGCGGTCTTGAATGTCCCGGACGTCCTCTAGCTCGTAGAAGACGTTTCGTGCCTCGTCTTTGATCAGTATTGCCGTGTTGGGTGACTTTAGCATTCCTGCTGTCAACTTCTGAGGGAACATGTGCACGATGAGAGCGTGCAGCGTGTCCATGCTGCTAAGCTCGTGGGTGATGTGAACCCTCCGTGTCTCATCTCCATACTGCAGGAAAAGCACGCCTAGGAGAGAGTTGTGGGGGAGAGGTGGTTGAGTCAGAAGTTTTTTGGCTTTATTAGATGGGAGAATAACCAGAGGAGCCATATTTTGCAAGCTGTGTTGTTGGTCGTGATCCACAAATTATGCTTACTGGTAAAGAAAAAAAACCTATGGGACATTTTTTTTCTTTGTCATTAAACCTCTTAAATTTTGTTTTCATGTCAAGATAGAACCCCAATTTGACTATTTTTTATTGAGATTTTATTTTATAACCCAACACAAAGTAGCTCAATATTGTGTAGTAAATGGATAAAGAAGTAGGGAGTCCAAATATTTGCCTTTTGGGGTAACCTAATTGGTAAATAGAGTCATATGTGTAATTAAATCTTGGTATAAATCCAGCAGTTCTATGAAAGTCTCAGTGGTTTGTCAGAGAACATTATAACCAGCAGCATGGGAAGAAACTCAAAGCAGGGTTTGGTCATAAAAGACATCCCTAATTTTTGGAACACTATAGTAAAGCATTTATTCTATCCTGATAAAATCAATGGACTATGGCAAGATGACCCTAGAGAAGCAGCAGTGATCCACAGTTCAGGAGGAAAAAATCAAAATGAGGCTCACTTAACAAATCTGTCTTTAAAGAGAGAATCCAAGAACTGCTGACAGAAAGTCACTAGAAGTTCTACTTGAAGTTCAACCCACAGTAGTCACAAGCAATGTAGAGGATCTAACATGTGAAAGAAAGTGAAACCTAAACTGAAATTTGTGGACAACAAGCAAAACCACTGCAGAACAAACCTGCACTATGTATCACTCTTAAAGATCTTAAGCCAAACAAGATGGGGTCAGCATCTCACTATGGGTATGCTAATCCCCTGTAGTATCAGGTAAGCTAGTCAGAGTTGTTTGGGAGATAATAAATCCAGGTCAATCTTTGGCAAAAATAAACAATAGTGCTTATTAATGTGTAAAAACAGTCCAGTCAATCTACTGTAAGGTAAGATTAAAGGCTGACTCACATCTATGCCCTACATTGTGTTGGTTCAACCGATAAAATCCCAATAATGTGCAGCAAGAAAATTTTTTTAAAAAGGTTCAAACAGTATAAACATTTTTACAAGGACTGCATAAACAAGAACAATACTATTTAAGAATAAGTAAATAAACAGCTTTGTTAGTAAAAACAACTAAAAAATTTGTTACTTCCTAATATTTCAAATGGGATTTTTTTCTGTATGTAAACAGCAGAAAGGCAACCTTATTGAAGAAAGAAAAAAGGAAAAAACATGAGTATTATGTTGTAAGATGTGTTTGATGCCTGACTAACCTGAAAATTCATCTTCATACACGAAGGGACAAACAAAAAACAACATCAACAACAAGGCAAACAGAAAAGGAATTACAAATGGGGCAAAAAAATAAAGGTACAAAGTCATAGAGAAAAGAAAAAAGACAAGTATTAGTAGAGACAGAGAAAAAGTTCAGCTTTTCCATTTCTGCTAAAACGTCATATTCATATTGCTAAAACCTTCTGTTTGTTCACTGGAACAGATAAGGATCTGAGTACAGAACGGTTAATTTGTTTAGATCTAATATCAATAGTACATGACTAACACTTGTTTGTTATTTTACAGCATGTACCAGGAAAACATCCATTTAAATATGTATATATATTCAAAAACATTCTTTTAATTGTTTTTCTTTTTCTGTACAGAAGGGCAATTAAGCAGGGGAAGCACTATGTGGTAAATCAGTTAAGAATATAACACCTCCTCCCACTACCTGGCAGCACATTGTTTCACGGCAGCAGCAACATGAAATAAAAGGAAAGGTGTTAAATCCCAGCCGGTTACGACGAGGTCGTACCAGAATCCCCAAATCATTACCTGGTGATCGTAGCTTATTCTGGCTGGCAGAACGTGACAGCGGCAGGCTCTGACGGAATCGGTTCATCCGGTTAAACCCGATGGGCATGTCTGCTTCTGACATGGTCTCCAAGGATTCGGCGGAGGCAAAGGAAAGCTTGGCAGCCTGGTCAGCGAGCCCAGACTGGGTAGACTGGGAATGACGTGGACTACGGCTCTGTGGAACCCATAAAACAATGTGTAAATTTACTGAGAAGTGAAGCCGTGGCAGAAAAAAAAGGATTAAACATGGCTGATGTCACAAGACCAAGTGGAAGAGACGGTGAACACAGAGAGGTAAAAAACAACAAGCTGGCTAACAAGATTTTTTAGACCCTGACAAAGGTTTTAGCAACCAGCTATTCACTGCAAATTTCTTGCACCGCAGCTTATGGCATAAGAAGAATAAAAAATACAATACATGGAGTCTAGAGGCAGTCTCCCATTATCGATTTATTAGTATTAAACTGCGCTACAACCTGACAAAAGTTGTGCTCCATGCTCTTCACGTGCATTCATGCATACCTCAGATGTGCTCTTTTCTCTGCACACCTATGAACTTTTAAATAAGTGCTTGTGGGATGAGAGGTGAAGCTCATGCAAATCCCAGATTGTCACTGTGGGTTTATCCCACTGGCTTACCCAACCCTCTCTCACACACTTTCTCTCTCAAACACTGTTAGCTCGACTGAGGTTGAGCTCACTGAACTGAACTCACTGATTCCCCACCGCTGTAGCGTTTCCTCCAGCTCAGAGGCTGCTGTAATGAGCTCCCCGAATGCTGTCTGCTGATTGTTTTCATGGAACAAGCAGACACATCCTCAGCCCACAGTTTAGTAGCTGTGCCTGTCTCCTTCTCTTTGAAGCATGAACACAACGGTTGTCACCTTGTCTTCTCCCTGCTTGAGTCCGGCTGCTGCAAGAACCCACTGTGGCTTTTATTAGGCCAACTTTTTAAATCCAAATTAACATCACACTCACTTTTATACCAGCAGCATGATAGATGCAGTTTAGATAGCTCCTCTTAATGCGTTAGAAATAGCAAGGGTCAACAGAAAAAAGCATAGTTTTGTTAGGTGTTCATCAATTTCTCTGGTTTACTAACTCATTGTACTGTTGAGGGTTAAGGTACATTCTGTCATGGTTCTGTGCGTCAACTCTAGTCTGATGATCTGATTATCTCCACCTGCCTTTGCTGCTTAACTCTCATCAGATGCACCTGTTCATCTGCCTTTATTAACCTATGACTGGCCCCAGATTATCGTTCGAGCCCTTTGGTGAGACAAATTCCAGCTATCCTTCTGCCTGCAAACTATCTGCTTGCCTTTTGACCTTGATCTTAGCCTAATCCCTATCGGATATTGACCATGCTCTCTGATTCGGTTTTGGATTCCTCCAGTCATCTGATATTCTGGTTTTGACCCCTGCCTCCATTAACGACACTGTCTCTGGATCTCGGACTGAAACCTCCTCTTAAATATGACCTTCCGGCACTGACCTCCTTTCTGCTCGCCCCGACCTCGATTAAAGATCATCCCCCAGTTAAGCAAACTGTTTCTCCTACTGGCTTAGCCGACGTCCGGAGCCTTCTCCCTGGGATCGGATCGCCCGCGTCCCTGCTGGTCAGCCGCTTCTCTGGACATATTCACGGTCCCCATTGAGGTCAGTAACTTCCACTCTCCTGTCTGCTGTTCAGTAATCCATCCTGAGCCATACATTAACACTCATATCTCCCTCCAGAAGATCCTGTCGCTGTTGCTCCTTCCCGCCGCTGACCCGGAAACTAAGTCCAATAAACTGTCGAAACGCTTCTCGCTGTCTGGCTAGTATGTGGGTCCACAAATTTCACTATCCGTTACAAAATAATCTGGCCAGTATGGACCCTTCGCCAGATCAGCAGTGGCATGCCGGTGTTGAGAGTTTCCATTAGCCAGCTCGAGACAGGAGTTAATGAGATTTAAATGTTTCTGCTTTGAAAAGCATAAGTAAATTATATGTAGCTGTAGAAAGTAACGTCACATTCTTGTTATGCAACAATATGTTGCTGCCTCACCTTTTCAAATCTTTTGGAATTGTTGTGTTTTCGACAATAAGAATAGTTTGAATAGATATATGTTTTACAACAGAGGACGCCTGCTCTATCTTTACCCCAAATCATTGCCATATTTTCCTTACGCTTACTGCTACTGCTTAGAATAAAAACATTTACAAAAAGTTTTCAAGGTAAACTGCCTGGGGGCTTTTCATCATTTAACGTCAGAATCCTTTTGACACTATTATACATAATTCAGTCCCACACCCACTCATGGAGAATCTAGGGATAGTGTTGGCAGACGACTTTAGAACGCAAACGGAAAGTGTGTGATGCTGACAGATAACCCCCACCATGTTTTCTAATAGGGTAATTTATCTAAGCAGTGACCACACAGAAAAGAACAACAGCCAGCAGGCTCCCAGGAGCACAGCAGATACTGCAGAGTGCAACATTCTGGCCTTACAGTCCAACAACTGCTTGTCTTTTATAACACCAGAAAATATGCAAATAATGAGCCTCAAAGTACCTCCTCTCCACAAAGTCTGCAAACCTCAACTGTAATTTCTGGGGAAACTAAAAAACTGTACAGGCACAGCAAAGACAGGTGCTCTGTCCTCTCAAAATGTGCTGCTGAATTAAAAAACTATCATAATTTGAGGCTTGACTTTTTACATCATGTTCCAAACACTGACTTCCATACTTTGTTTCCACTTATAGGAGATTTGATAATATCTTTCAGCAGTAACTCTGTATTCAAAAAAATTACATATGAAAACACCATCTGGTTATGCATCTGTTCCTGCTAAAAACAGGAACTGGTTCTGCTGCTATTCTCTCAGCAAACCCTTAATTTTCAAGTAATCAAGAACTTTTTAAAGACACCCAGTTGATACAGAATATTCTACGGTCTTTATAAACCGTGGATGAGAAGAAAAAGTAAGGAGAGGAAAGTGGGACAAGGTGGCCTGACAACATACCTCAGGCTACAAACTGCATTAAACTTATGCAACCTCCCAACATGTCATGGTTTCTTGTGTTTGAACACACTAGTATGAATACATGCTGTCAAACAGAAAAAAAACCAACAAAATACCCTCACAGAAGAATCTTTTAAGGTCAAAACCCTAAAACCAGGACATGACATAAGATAAAAGAAATGTATTTAACATTTACTTTATTATGTTCTCCCAGAGCAGATTTCTTCTGCTTTAGCATTTTTCTTTCATATTTGAATATTTAAGATCATTAGGTGAATTTTAAACACAGCCTAAGGAGAAACAAAGAGCATTTGTTAAAAAATCATTTGATTCATAAGGTATAAAAGCTCAAATGCACGTGGCTTTGTTTAAAAATATGTATTTTCCCTGCTTGCTGTATATTTTTTTCACAAGCTACAACCAGACCTGGCTTCTGTATCTGACCTATAAAAAAACTCAATCCCCTAATATTGAAGCTGCCCAATAACAAAACATCTAAAGGTCTTATCTGGTTGACTTAAGGCTAGCTTTCATGATTCAAAGATATGCATGAATTTTGGGCATAAATATATTCATTCAATCCATGAACATCCTAATGCCTAAAACAAAAACTGTAGACTAAAGAGACAAATTGTTACATTTTGTGAGGTTTCCTTCCCATACGTTCTGATGTTAAACTAACCAAACATCTTACAGAAGAACCTCAGTCTGAGTCACACAGGATGGTCATATGGTGATAGCCTGGGGCTGCTGTGTGCCGTCAGGACCAGGGTGACTGGCTGTAATGAAAACCAATCAATTTTTATTACAGCTAATAATCAATTTTGCTCTCTACAACAATATCCAGAAGGATGTTGTCTGCTAAGTCTCAAGTACACTCAGTTTGGCAGCCGAACAATAACTCAAAGAAAACTGGAAACCCCACCTCTGAACTCGTCAGGAGCCAAGAAAAAAATTAAATGTGGTGGGATGAACCTAAACAAGCTTTTGATGTAAGACAATCTAAAACCCTTAGTTATATCAAATGCTTGCTTGCTCTTGACCTAATAATTGGAACAACCAGTAATTAAAGAAGATTTAGGGGCTGTTTACTTTCTCTTAGATAGCCAAATAGGTTTAAATAGCCTTTTTATTCCATTAAGATTAAGTCATATATTAAACACTGCTCATTTTTATAAGGTTATCTTTATTTGATTATAAATGTATTTGTTGAACAAATTAAACAGTGATAAAATAATCATGAGCAAGGAAAATTATCTGATAAGTTTCACATCTGCAGACATAAAGTAAAGAAACATATTGAGGGCTACATAGTTAACATATCTGCCAGATTTTCACTCTACAGATTAAGCAAAAAATAGTAACTAGAGTTGAACCCTGGAAATCTAATTTTCTGTCAGAGCAGCTGTCATCTGATGAGTGGCTTTGCGGAGGGTCATGATGCCCTCAACACTGCCTGAAAAATTAAACATTCAGCTGTTGGAAACTTTAATCGGCTTGCTTTAATATTTCCAGAATACAATTTAAAATGTTGTGAGGTAAATCACATAGCCCAATATGTACTGAGTACTATCCCAGACTGTACAGCATATACTGTAAATCCAGAACATGCAAACTATAGCTGATAATCCTGCAGAGGTAATCATATTTGATTCAACCTAATTGTAGAGAGGCAGAAAGGGGATTCATTACCGCCTGTTGCGTTAATGTGTGATTATGGAGATACAGTGCTGTTAAAGGGCCCAAGGAGCAGGCTGTTCTTCATTTTCTCCCATTTCTTATAGTATTTTTGTTTTCATCAAAAGCTTCTGTTTATCTCCAACTCTAGTTATGTTACCTTTACATATCTTTAATACTATGTATGCATCTTATTGATTCATTTCTATCACACTAAAAGGTCATTTTCTTATTCTCTCTTAGATGATGAGTGTCAATTTCTCCCTCTTTGCCTCACTCTCTGCTTACAGAAGTGACAGTATTATCCAAATGCTTCATTTGTGGTGCATCTGTCTGCACTTTACTTCAACGATTCAGCATTTTCTTCATCTTTTAGAAAATCTAGAGAAAACAACTCATTAAAACGTCCATACTTCATATCCATTTTACTCCCAGCCCTTCAGTTAATTCTCTTTAATTACTCTAGCTATGCAGCAAATCGTCTGGACACAGAATCTCTTCACAATAATAGAGTCATTTTTCTTCAGATGACCTGGAGTCATCAATGCATGGAAATGATGGCTCTGTCAGATCCCGGTGAATTGTAAGTAGACGAAGCGTGTAAAGATAAAGGAAGAAAAATAAGCTTTTAAAGAAGAGGTGAGAAGATGATGGAGATTTTGAGACAGAATTAGTTATTTAGGGCCTGGACAACTGCAATATCGAAAATGTTATGTCATTTTTTTTGTCATTTCTTAAGTAATATGACCAAATGTGATTATATCTAGAGTCAGAGCCATTGTTGAGCAGACCTAAAAACAAAAAATAAATGAAATAACATACAGCTTACAGTTAGAGAATGTAAGCAAAAAAAGACCTCTTGGAGTCATTTGCCATTTTAATGGGAGAAGTATTTTCTGACCCACCATCACCACAGTGAATGTTCTACCAAGTCTTAAACTGAAACCATATACAGAAAAAAGCAAATCTTACAGTGATTAAGTTTAGCCTTTGTTTAATCTCCCTGGACTCTTAGCTAAGCACACGAGAGGAAAGCTGAGCTTAGATTAGAGCTGATGGGATGTTGAAGTAGGACGTGGCATTCTGCAGCTTTACTGATTAGACAGAAAACTTTGCAACTTTGGAGAACGTGTAAATATAAAAGGTGTTTAAATGTTGGTGGTTTTAATGATGTATTCTATCTTTGCTGCAGCACTATTTTTTGAACTGTTACATGATTTAGGTGAACATTAAACAGCAATTAACAGAACCAGAGCATGCAGGGAGATATGACTAAATCCTAAGGTTCAGTGGAAGTGAATCAATTGAATTAAAAAGAAAATAATTATTTAACTATAATTACATTTTAGGCATATAACGAAATATCTTTAGATGGTGATATTTCTGTTTAAGTTTAAAAACAATTTGAAAAAAGATTTTTTTTGGACCTAAAAGTTAGTAAAGTTTAACAAGTATTTGTTTACTTCTTACATTTGTTCTTATCAGCCAAAAAAACATTTTTGAATCTCACACCGACAGATATCTTATATCTACATTTAAAAAGTCTCCTTTATGTTTCTTGCAGTAGAACACAACTGTAAGGTCCTGTACTTTTAGCCAGTAACAGAGGTGTCACGAGTCCATGAAGAATGGTCCAATTAAATGGATATGGAGAAGCATAAGCTGTTTTTATTTTTGACATCTCTGCCACCAAGCATGCCACATCCACACACAAGCACTGTCACAGACAGTGAAAAGATGTTACAGGAGGAAGAAGAGGAGGAAGAAAGAGCAGTGGGGGTTCTGGACAAGATGCCACTGATGTAAAGACACAAAGCAGGCAGAAGAATGACAAATGCATTTCGACAAGCAGCACTGACCTTAAAGCTCCAGTAGTTGGGTTGTTGCTGTTGATTTCATGACAGAAAAAAATAGAAAGAAGGGAGATAGAAAGAAAAATAAGAATTACTCCAAGAATCCTTTCAAATAAAAAACAGTGATACAAGCTGCAGGACTGCAATTATCATGTACGTGCTACTTTCTGACAATTCTGCCTATATTCAACAAGAATCATTGTTGCTGACAGGTTAATTTATAGCATGCATGTAAAACATAAGCATTGAGAGGTTAATTATGCTGACCGTGATGTTTTGCAGTTATCAGACTACTAAAAGCCTGAAACAGGAATACGTTGTTATAAATGGAAGAGCAAAATCAAATAAAACAGCAGCATAGCCTGTGCTTCTTTCCTACCAGATTTCACCACCTTTAAAAAACAATTTTGTCCCCTTCTTGCTCTTCCGTTTCTTCCAGTTTCCTTCCACCTGCTGCTCGCTTTTCATCTCAACCTCAAAGCTGTCATGATCCGTCTGCCTCTGTGTTTGAGTTTCTGTTCTCTGTGCTCCCTGTGTCCCCTGATTGCTCCCAGGTGTG
>JAUZNJ010033129.1:0-13322 GCA_034780135.1 Jordanella pulchra
CATCCATCCATCCATCCATCCATCCATCCATCCATCCATCCATCCATCCATCATCCATCCATCATCCATCCATCCATACATACATACATACATACATCACAGTCACAAGAAGCTGGGGCTTATATCCAGCAGTGAATGAATGAAATGCAAGGTACACTCTGTTTTTTGTTTATGAATTGTGATTTTAAAGGTACAAATCAAAGGCTGGAAGTTCATCATTTTCAGTTGAAAAAGCATAGTCACCTAAACATTGTCTTTAAGTCCAATTTTAAATGTCTTTGCAAAAAAGCAAAAAAGAAAAATCAAGATGACCTTGAGGAAGGCATTTTTGTGCTTAAAGAAACTTCCACTCACATTTTCCTTTATCCTCTATTTTTCCTGCAGTGATATCACTTTTTTTGCTTTTATACATGGATATGAAGTAACAATGATATGCAGTATTCACCAACCTGATATATATTTTAGTTAACTGAGGGGCCAACATCAGATAAAGTATTGTTACCAATTGTGAAAAATACTGTATTGTCTTCACTACTATATGAAATGAGCTGTGTTTAATTTTTTTTTACTTACTATTCTCTCTACTTCAATCTCCCAATCTTTGGATTAAATTACTTTTTTTGAAAGAGAGACAAGTATCATCATCATAAGTGTGTGGACAAATTAGATTCATACGCTGATAAAACAAACCACCTCTTTTCCTTCTGAAAAAACAACAAAAGCAAAACAAATGTGAATGTTTTTATGCATATCTTATAAGAACAAAGGTAGATTTATCAGTTTACTAAGAGACATATTTGTCTTTTAAATCCCTGAAACATTTGCAGTTCTGCTTTAAAACCATCAAAAACATTGTTTAGGCATGTCATCCTAGGTCTCATCAGAGAAGTGATAGGTGGCACAGAAAATCGCAGACAAACACGGATAAACATGTGCAAGGATAAGATCAAATAGCTTGTCCAGGCTGGAGAGAAAACTCTTTAGAATAAAGATTGTTGTCCGGAGAAATCACCCAGCTGCAAGATCTTGCGTAAGCGGAACAAGTCACCGTGTAATGCCCTATCCGTCTTAGGTTTACAGATGCATGACGAACACTGGCACTGGGGATAAGTGCTCAAGATGGAGCAGGGGTGTGACTGTAGATAAGACTAGGCAGAAGCCGAAGGTAGAGGGGAAAAGTAAAGAAGATGAGGAAAGTGAAAACTGGGTAAGAACTTCTGAAATGTTTCTGCAAAGTGATTGATAGTTTATTTCCTTTTTGACAAGTATTGTCTCTTTAACTTTAAGAAGTATGACTTTTAAAATGAATCCCATATTTGAACTTTTCCAATATGATACAATTTATCAAATTTTTAAAAGCAATTCTAAAAGTATTCACACTAAATGCAACTTTCATGCCCATAGTGAAAGATTCACATGTCTATGTAGAGGGGAGTTCAGGAGCCAGGGAGAGAACATGATTCTAGGGAAGCAAAAGGCATGCTTTTGGTGATTACAGCGCAGCCACACCCGCAAATGTCGCAAAGTGAAATTCACAGGAGTTGAAAAATCTGAACTTTTGTGTATTTTTGCATAACAAAAAGTAGTCAGGGTCTAGATATGCCTATGCCCAAAGGTGAAGAAGCACAAAGACAAGCATTTTTCAATCAAAATGGAAGGAAGATAAATTAATGACATAGGAGAAAGTAAGGGATTTTCTAAATAGGTCTGTTGGTAACAAAAAACATACTTTTTAATTTATCCCTAGAAGTTCTTTCCATTGATTCTAATGATCTGGTGATTGAATATTGTTCGAGCTGTACCTTTTTAGTGAAACAGATTATGTCCTCCACGAACAATTCTGGAAGATGTTCTGAAAGTTGAATTGAGATCTTTTCTCTCCTTTGTGAGAATTATTGTCAAGTGAAGTGAACCTGTCTTATTCCTGAAGAGTTTCACTCAGAGGCATGATGCTGACATATTTTAAAAAAAAACACGTGTCAGATAACTTTTAAAATACAACATCTACTACATTATGCACAAATACAGAAAACCTTTGAGACTTTTAAGGATGCTTATTTCCAATCCACTGAAAGGGGAGGAAAGGCTAGGTTATTTGTCCATGGAGTAAGGTATTCGGAGGGCCTAGTACCTTTTCCTCCAACTATCAACTTATGGCCAACAACATTTGATTTACAAAAACTTTACAAAAAAGGCCTGTTTGTTATGAAATACATTGGCTGGGATCAAACAGGCACTCCTGACCAAGGCTGTCAGCTGGCCTGCTCATTCATTTTTCAGTTACTTGTTTTTCACATTAATAGTTCGCAAAAGCCCTTTGAAATAGATTCTGCTGTTGTTCAACATCTATAGAGGATGCTTAGGTTTGTCCATAATGCTCCTCATTGTATTTCTTTTTTGGAAAAGCAGATCGAGAGGTTTTAGAGGAGTTAATGGAGGAGAGCTGGAATTCTTTATAAGCATGTTAAGCTTCTGTAAGTAATTTACTCTGTTGCTGCTACTCCAACAGGTGATGGCAAAAGAAATTACACTCTCACAACAGACTTACAGAAAATATGCAGATTCCATGTATCTATGTTTTATTACAAAAAAAAAGTAGCTGCTTTTAAAAAGGATAAGTATGTAAAAGTTGCAACCCCCGCCCCCCCCAAATAAATACGACTGATGTCTCTGTTTAAAAACTAAACCAATTAAAAAATAAATACCAATATCCTCTGGCAGAAATTCATAATTACATGCTGATTCCTCTTAAGTGACACTGCTTGAACCACTTCTTGGCATAAAAGCTTAATTTTATCAGCATAACAGCAATTCAAACCATTTGCTCTGTTTTCCTCTTTAAACGTCACATTTTCAGAGTGGTGCAGGACTCAAAATGTGCACGTGGAACTTTGGTTGAGTGGAACAATTATTTAAGAAAAGAGGACTTTTACTAACCTCTGGAAGGCACTAGAGGACATATAGGGAGAAACCGATGGAAATCTGTCAAAAACTGAACAAAATAAGTTCTACAGGGAGTTTTTAGTTAAACACATCATGTGTGGCTAATTATTTTGAATGTGCTGGGAGAGAAAATAATGGTCTCAGAAGAGAAAGGCTAAAATAAGACAGGGAAAACTTTGGGATAATAATAAAAGAGCATTACAGGATCACTATGGTAAATACTGAACTGAAGTCAATAAACAGGCCTGGCATATGTGGTGACAAGCTGCACAATCAATGCCATTTAGATTTGGGAGCAGGGCCTTGCCTTAATCTGAAGGTTCACTCATAAGATTAAATTCTTTTCAAGTTTTAGGTTAATACTCATAAAGGGTTATGATCAAACAACACAGGTCAACTCCTTACCCAGATGAAAGTTTGTTCGGCAATAATCTATCCAGGGCTGCAACACTACCAACTCCTGATAAGTCTCTCAGAGGCATTGCCTACTGTTAATGCTATTCGCTTTTAGTCATTCAACAAAATACCCTGTCTCAGACTCAATAAGAGACTTCCTTTCCATCTTTGCAAACAGGTCAAGACCTGCAGTAGTCACCATCTCTGACTCAAGAGCATATCCCTTTGCTCACTCTTAGCTTGAGTGTTTTCCTGTCATTCACCAGCAGCAGCCTTACCCTGGCTACCCTTTATTTTCCTATTATTCTGGTTGGGTCAGTGCAAGTTAATTTACTTAATTTATACACACATTCTTAGGCATTTACCTAATATTACAAAAAAGAAACATTTTAAAACAATACAAACCTTTCATCTAATAACCAAGCAAGCTACTTCTTTTCAGCTCATCCACCATATGCATATAAACCAAGTCCAACCAAGTCTCCTTTTACCCTCAGCCAGACATCACTTAATTCCTTATGTCCTACTTAGTCTTATTGACCAATGTATGTACCTTGCTTTCATACCATTCCCCATATTTTTTGTTATCCCCAGTACATTCGCCCAAGTTCCAAGTGAAATCAAATGTTTGGAATGTTTTTGATTGGACCAGTCTGATTTGTAGAGATGGGTGTGAAATCATCCTATAAACTGAAATTGAGCTGAAGAAGAAATCTTCTTTGTGCTTTTATATTTTTAGTGAATACTGGAGAAAACCAAAAGAATTGTTGGAAGGACATGATGGTTTCTGGTTGTGTCTCTGTGGGAAAGCAAATCAAGCAAACTAAAAGTGTGATTTTTCTCACCTTTACTGATCTCTGGACTGACCCCTGGACCAACAATATGAATCTGCCCCAACAATGAGTCTTTCATTAGCATAGTAAATTTTTATGCATCATTAGTTCTAGCACATTTCAACCCCCTCCTCAAAAGATGTTCACTACATTTGAACTTATATTTTTCCAAAAAGTTTGTCATGTGGATTAGGAGTTGAGCTGGATCTATATTGAACACTCAGCTATATGATATATTGAATATGTGAAACCTGAAGGCGAAACTCTCACCAGAGAAATTTCACAAAAAAGCATGGGAATAGCAGAGAGCAGTACTTATAAGATCAGTGAAATGATCAGGTATTTTTTGACTTTTATGCAAAAGCTAACTACATACACAGCCGAGAAATTTTCTAATGGTTTATTAAAACAAAAAACAGGGAGAGGACTTTCAACTTGGAGGATTTGAGGAGTAGATGAGTGTTAGCTGTTGGTAGTTTGATGAATTAGATAAAAGGTCTGAACTGCTTAATGCTTGGATGGTTGTCCTGGCTTGTGCAAGACTGGCTTCATATGTGACCATGGCTTGGTCAAGAGGCTGACTTAACAGCAATGGATGTCCATGAACTTAAGGCTGACTTGGACAGAGGTGTTGAGGAATCCAGATGGTCAATTATATAGCAAAACTTGGAGGAGCAGCATGGAGGTAAACTGTGATCAGGAACTAAAAGCTTGGATTGGTAAAGCACGTAAGACAGATCTTCCAGGGGAACTAGAGAACATGAACTGCAATGGAGAAACTACAGGAGATAAGTATAATGAAGAAAACATTGGAGTAACTCAGACCTTTTCATGGAGCTTAGGCTTGTATCCCGGTTTGTAAATCAACTGTCCAGTGTCTGTCTGAAGAAATCTGCTCCTACTTAAATGCTTCAAGTAATCCAGTAGATGAGCACTAGCTAGGTCCAATCAGCCTGTAAATAATGGATCAACCACACAAACACAAACACAGCTGCAGGCCTAAAATCGACAACTTTAGTGTGGGTGATACTAGTTTGTGAAGAAAATCTTAGTAATCATACTGCACATACTCATTTCCATCATTTCTTTACCTAGCGGAGAAAAATGATTTGCAGCTTAGAAAATTCATTAAAAATTAATAATGATTTTAGCTTCATCTGAAATCGAGGACAGACATAACAACAATAAGCTAGCTGCCATCATTATAAAAGGGGAACAAGGCTAAAAAGTATATTTTGTCTGACCGGTTTAGAATTAAAGCAGGGAATGTTTGCTTTTTTAAAACTGCTGTCTTTATTGCAAATATTTTTCTAAGTGTTTTTCTTTGGCTGCTTTACTTAACTTGTTATTCCTTCCAAATAAAATTCTGTATGTCCTCTTTACCATTGCCAGAAAAGCACACATAGTTCAAATTTTTTAACATAAATGTGTCTACATCACTGCAGTGCTGACAGTTATACACGCTTTTGTACAGGTGATACATTGTCTAATATACAAAAGACCTGCAAGTTTGAGCCATATGAATAGCAAGTTTTCTGATTTTTTTTACCCTTTATCATAAATATACTTGTTAATTTGAATGTATGCACATATCAATAAAATTATTTCAAATGTAGACATGCATTTAATAACAGTTTTGGTACACACGTCTCTTTAACAGTCAGAAACACGTTTTTCTCCTCACTAAACTGAGATTCCTAGATGTTCAGAGGATGGAGCATCAGGCTAATGCAAACCAAGCAGTCAGGGCTCTGAAAAGCTCACTGAGCACTGCTTAGATGAGCCAGTCATATTATCAGGACCCACAAACTTGTTAGACACTATGATTTATATTACCAGTTGTGCCAACACTGGTCTCTGTTATGACAGCAGATTCAAGTTACCGTGATACTTCACAGGACAACTGCACATTGAGAAATCAGTTTGATACCAGCATGACACTAAGACTGATAAGAAGAAAGAGAGTTTGAGAGCTGCTGCTTGCTGTTCAGCTTGGTAGGGTGGTGAATACTTGTTTATGTCCCCTGTGAAAATGCTGTGTGTGTCATTGGCAAAAAGCCTGCAGACGGATCAATGATGAGAAGCTGCTGCTGCAGCCTTGCTTGACATGCTCTGATTTGATTTGCCGCTTCGCTTAGATGAGGTTAACACATTGATTTTTATGATTTTGAACTTGAACACAATTTATGCTTGCATTACAGGAAAGTTATTTATTTATAAAAATATATATAGTAAAACATAACACTAATTACACAGTTTCCAAATTATGCTAAAATTAAAACATTTAAATATTTATATTCTTTACTTTTTAAATACCTAAAAGCTGCTTGGGAGGTCTTTCCTCATTCTTATAATTAAAATACACAAGAATAATACCATATGTTCACTATAATGCTGAGAATGGTTACACCATCCATTCCCCAGGGATAGCTTCACACAACTAATACCAGACAATTAATTTTCTGAGAATTAACTTTCAAGTCTTCATATTTAGATTTCTGACAAACATATGTATCACAACAAAAAACTGTCAGGGACATCCTGGTATGATAATGAATATACAATAAAAAATGACATTTTACAACAGCTGCAGCCATCGGTGTTCATCATGGTTCAGAGATTAAAGCTTTTCTTGACCCTAAATGTCTCCATTCAAGAACAAGGCTTTTGCTCCAGGTCTAATAAGTCTAAAGGTTTATTACCCTGGAGTGATTTCCTCTCAGGTGAATGTGCTTGTTCTGACAGGTGCTCAATAATAGAAAGGGAATTCACAGAAAATAGGGATACAAGCCTGAGCCATTGTAAGCAGGTACATGGAACACAATAGGATTAGGGAGCAGATTGATCCTGGCTTTGTGTGCTGTCGTTTAGCCAGATTACCAGAGCCACCGTTTTATTGTGTGGAAATTGGACAGAAATTTGTTTTCAATTTGCCAACCATTTGAATTGCATTTGGTCATGCCAGTTTTTGTGTGTGTGAGTCTGAGTAAGAGAGAAAGAAATAAACCGAGTGAAAGTGCGGGGAAGAACACTGTGCACTTCACATTTTCGTAGGACAAGCCAATTTTGCCTGTGATAACTAACTAAATTAACATTAAACCAACCGTAATCACTTCAAACTCTTATTCTAATTAATAAGGCTTAAAAGACAAGAAAGACATGAAATCAAACCAAGGCTAACCCTGGATTTACACTACCCATTCTGGTCAGCACTGCTCTGCACTTTGCTGCCATTCCTTTCAGGCCTAATTTACACTGCAAGCACTTTGTTCTGTTAAGACCAGAGGTCCTCTGAGAAGTACGCATGCAGCAAACTTGAACAACAAAGAAAATGAAAGGAGTGCCTGCAGATTAGTTTTCTGTGCCACAGATGTGGGATCAACAGCCATAAGAAAGTGACTTACAAGGGGAAGTCATGTATTTCATAATATGATATTACAACAAATTTTACCACTGATAAATACAGAGAAATACATACTCTTCTGTGAAACAAACAGCACCATCATTGTATGATCTCATATTATTCTAAAATCTTTGTTATTTCAAGTTTTAACCGTTTGCTCTTTTATGCTATTGTTTTCCAATACAAAGCCACCTGCTCTGTTTAATGACTAACTAAATCAGTTACTTACTAAAACAGTGCCCCTGTTCTGCAGCCTTTGTATGCATACCTTCTTCATCACACCTGAAACAAATAAATGGTTGATGGCCAGGCCTTTGCTAAACTTACCGACATGCCAAGGAGGTAATTTGGCCTTTTGTTTCAGGTCTGCTGGAGCAGGAATCCAGGACGATGGCACTTGAGTAGCACTGGAGGACCGATGTTGCCTGCCTCTGCATTAAAGTGTAAAAGAGTGCTCCTGTATGAATATGAATTTTTCTAATATATAGCCGTCCGAGTACAGGGCACTTTGAGCCATGTTCCTGAATGGTTACTGGCCTCTGAAGTCCAAAACAAACATTTAAAATAAACAGTATTTCAATCAACCTTTATCTGTGATATGTGTTTAACATGACTACTTTATTCTCGTGGAGTGCTTTAATGTTCCTGTTGAAAACTATGAAGACTGGTGCAAAAGGAACAGTGTCATATATATACTTTAAAAAATTGTTTTGACTCCAGATGTTAAACAGCCAACTCACAACAGCACATATTTTGTACTTGGTCATCACTAAAGGTCTAAATATTTCAATGTTTTCCTGTAAGTGAAGTTGCCCTATTGGACAATGTTTCTGATCACTTTGAAACCATCATGTCTTCTGAACTAATTACCAAATGAGAAGTTATAAGAAACCGTATTATGATGGGCAGTAAAACCAGGCAGGTTTATCCTTCTGCTTCCACTTTATCCTGTAACTCAGAAGAGGAGCTGGCTGATAATTTCCATTCTAAAGTTGCAGACATCACGGATTCCATCTCTTGACTTAAAGTGATTTTTGTCTCTAGGAAGACAAAATCTCAACAGACAAATGCTCCAGTGAGAAGTTAAAAGAGGGAGTCCAACAAAAACTGAATTAAGATGGCGAAAAAATGAACTCTAGGTTCAGTATAAAATCTATAACGAGAGACTTTACAGTATAACACAACAAAAAGATGTAAGATTTGTTTATCTTTACTTGCTTTTATTCTGCTTATATTTTCCTTTTATTTTATTGTTTTATTCCTGTAAAGCCATTTGAATTGTCTTTGAACTTAATTGTGTTATACAAATAAACTTAGCTTACCTTGCATATGGAGCTAGTTTTGCAAAGTTAATGAAACCATGCGAGTGAAAGTCCACTGTTACTCAGGGTTAGTGGATTCTGCAAAGTCAATAACTTGATGAATAAACTAGGTTTCCTTAGAAATGTTTTAACCAGTCTGTATAATTGAATTGTCTTAGTTAAGTGCCTTGAGATGATATGTGCTGTGAATTGCTGCTATTTTAATAAATAAACCAAGAGTTCAAGCTCCCTTTCCACTTGATGGACAAGGTTCTGCAAGAGATTATCCACCAAGTGCACAATCTTTTTAACAAAAGATTAAAAGAGTAGAAAGTACTTTCAATCTTTTGTACAGGAGGAATACGAAATGTTGTGTCCCCTCCCTGGGCAAAGCGCAGCCCAAATACCCTCTACAATGTCTTCTCTTGAAAAAAAAAACACAAATGTAATCAGTTCCCCTCACCTGGACATGGAATTTCTAGGCGCAGCAGAGGTGAGAGGTATCTGTTTTGGTGGCTGTAGAATTTCATCTCTACTCTTTGCTTCTCCACATATAGAGGAGCCATTTGAGCTGGCTCAGGCATCCGATGGACGCCTCTGCTGGATGTTTCCCTATTGAGCTTGATATGGAAATGATATGAGAGGAGTTGGTGAAACCTTACATGCCATATGGTTAGCTGCAATCACGCAACAGTTGCTTTTTAGCACTATTTGTTTGCAAAGGCCAGATTTTCCAAAACATAAAGAGGAGTTGTCAAGCCCAACCTGTTAGCAGAGATATTACATTAGCAGCTTGCTGTAGCCTGATGCTAAATGTTTTGTTTGCTTCGTAACATGAGGGTTTTGGTTGTTTTGCATAAAAATAAGCCAACACCAGCCAACAATAATAAGTAAGCCAACAACATGTAAGTAAAAAGTTTAACTAAAACATTAGTTACTCATTTCGTCACTTGACATGGTGACATGGTGCTTGTTGCTGTCATTAAATATGCACAGTGGTTTGCAGTAAATCATCAGGTAGTAAAAAGTGTTATATCTTCACCAGTGCAGTCCTGTGAATACAGCCTGACCATGAAGCATTGCTGTGTGCTCCCATGAAGTCTTGGCTGGTGGCTGCAGTTACCCACAGCAGCAGTCGTGTCACTCGTGAGTCTCATTTCTTCAACCTGCCTCTAGTTCCTTTAATCAAGAATTTGGTAAAAGTAATACATTGACCAAAAACAAGATATTTTTAATTAAATAATTTGGTGTAGTACATGAGTATTCAACGTAATATATCTTCTTTGCCTATGGGTGTATTTTAGAGCTGTATACACTCAACTTATATTTCAGATGCACTTGTCTCATGGACTCAGACACTTTATGGACACAAACCATTTACACTGGAATTTAAGTTTAGAAGACGGGGTTAATTTGTAGGCTATCAATTAGAAGTGATAAGAATCCCAATTGAAACATCTCTTTGTGGTTTGACTGATAAGGCAGGAATATTATTACAACAAAATCTTACCTGGCTCTGCTTAACCTTCTCTCTCTTCTCTGTTTATACCTTGAGTTTAATGTTTCAGGAGTCATGCTGTGTATTGAAAAAGATTGGCATGTAGCACATATCCTTCTATTTGCTGTTATTATATGAATTGCATTGAACTGTGAATTGGAAACAGGAGGGGATGGAAGCAGATAGCACCTCAGCCCCAGTATTTTAGGCACAGTTCTGCCTCACTGCGCCAGGCTGATTGGGATGCTGTGGGGTCTCTCCTCTTCTCTCCCTCCAACCTTCTCCCTGCCTTTTTTGTTCTGCTTGGACTGAAACATGTTCTGATGGAAAACAGAGGGGGCCGAAATGTTTATGAAGGCAGGGCACATGAGGAAATGACAACTCAGTCATGAAGCAGCCATAGACTTATTTTTAATGAGCAAACGCATAACTAAGCAGTTTTTGGAGTGTCTTACATACCAGATGTTATTCCTCTAGCAAAATTACATTTGCTATAACAGAGAGAGGGGGAGATAGAGTTAAAGCTGCTGTGAATCAAAAAGAAATCCAAACCTTTTAAAATGTTAGGTGTTTTTGAAACATATCTTACCCTAATTTACATGTATATGTACTGTACAATTCTTCTGAAAGCCAACAAATCTTTCAGAGGGTGAAGGGTAAAAAAGATGCCTCTGTTTTCATAATTGTCAAAATTCTTAATAAATGTAAAAAAAGCATTGTAATTTAATTTTGTATTTATTATTCACCTTCAACCTCTCATCAGTTCTATAGTCAGATTCATAAATAAAGTTAATCTGTTAAAAAATGAATTTTCTAACATTTGTTTTTTGATTCTATTAGGTAAAGTCTTATTCACAGTAGCTTAAAGATTACTAATGTCATTGTTTAAAATTATGTCTGAAGAAAATTACAAAATTTCCCCTAGCATTGTACAGAGTATATTCTGTGGCCGAGTGAAGACAATATTAAGTATTATGAAGATATACAGTAGAACAACAAGAACATTATACGACCAAATTTCTATCCATAATTTGATAAAAGAGATGAACTGGAACTGATCCAGGTGAGCAACCAAATGAAGTGATAAACAATGAACTGAGGGAACTGACTCTTCAGACAATATAAGTGGAACTTACATGTATGATAAAACGTTATTGAAAAGGGTTAAAGAAATACAACAAAAGAAGTGAAGTAATGAAGAGATGAAAGGGAGTGAGAAAAAGGAACACTTGTCTAAGGAAACACATGAGGCATCTAAACTTAAAACTAGCACAAATATAAGTGTATAAGAGTTCATGATCACAAAAAACATGTTAAGTCTTTTAGGACAAAGTACAAAGATTTATAAATAAATCTATTGCTCTTCCTACTCTGTCCTTTTATTGCAGTGTTGTATCATTTGAGTGTTAAGACAAAAACACGTGTTAAAATGACTAATCGCTGACATGTGAAACACAAAATGTTGGATATTACACTGGTGTAACAAACAAAACAAGTAAAAACAAAAATACGTTGGTCAATCTGTATTACTGCTCTCTCTGCAAATCCCTGCAACACAGTTGACTTAGTTGCCAGCTATTCAACTGATGTTTTTTTGTCTGTTTTCATTTTACCCTCTCCTTTGAACAAGTCCACGACCTGGGCTGAATTTGAGAAAAGATTTCTTTTCTGCAAACACCAATACACTTACTGTATGTGTACAGCTGTATTTGCTTCAAGCTTGTAATGACAAATAGCTACTCAATTGTGGTAATGCTAAAACAAAACATGTCAGAGTCCCTGCCTTTTCTCCCATATAGAGCTAATTTCTCTTTTTTTTTCAGAGACTACCCCCTGAAGCTTCTCTCTCATTTCCAAGCTTTCATGTCTACCACTCCATTTTGAAAAGATTAACAATGCATTGAGTGTTTTGTGTATCATGTATTTATTTAAAGATCATACCTTATGAGGGACCAAGCATTGTCAGCACATGACCAGATTTAACATTATCTCCATGGTAACTGTCTACTTCATCTCTAATTTTTCTTTCTGTCCTCTTTTACTTTTCTACTCACTACCGTGATCTGTGGCTTTCTCAATTTAGCTGCCAGTCTTTCAGTTGCTGTAAAATATGGATTCTAAATTGCAAAAGGAGTAATAAACAAGATTGACTACAGCATCTCTATTGATCACTTCTCTAGTGTGCATCTATGATTTATAATAGTCCCTTCCACCCACATAGTCCCTTCTCATCTTCTAGCAAGAATGCCCGCTGGTTAGGGCACCTAGAGACAAGGCAAATTATAATAGGACATGAATCAATTTTTGCTGCATTAAGCTTCTTGTTCCTTCACAGACAAAGGGGTTTTAAGGGTGGGAGGAAGAATTTAGTAAGAAAAAAAAGACAATTGTTAATCTCTAACCAAAAATAAAACGATTTCGTCCTACATTATAACGGTTAGTTTTATTACATAAAATTCCAGGAATCTCTACGTAGCTTAAATTTTAGTTGCAAAAAATGTTTCCAATCGACCGAAAATTGTGAATCAATATTGTCAAGAGACTTGCAACACTGCATCATATTCACAATCTTTTATGCACTGAAATTAGAACTATATCACAATTTTTCCTCATTGGAAAAATATTTCCCCTAAAAGAGAAATTTAAAAGTAAGGCCATGGGGGGAAATTTAGTGTCCACTAAAGCTGGCCCACCATTAGACAGCAGATATACTGTGTACCTGCAGTGTAATCTCAGAGTACTTTACTGATGCAAACTGTCATTCATGACCCCTAAACCCAAATTTCTTGTTGTCACTCAATAGTGATGTCATGCCACTACCAATCAAATGAGTATGACCCTCCACCACATGCCCCCTAATTTACACTGTGTTATATACAGTATCTATCTATCTATCTATCTATCTATCTATCTATCTATCTATCTATCTATCTATCTATCTATCTATC
>JAUZNJ010033130.1:0-13321 GCA_034780135.1 Jordanella pulchra
TCTTTCTTTCTTTCTTTCTTTCTTTCTTTCTTTCTTTCTTCCTTCCTTCCTTCCTTCCTTCCTTCCTTCCTTCCTTCAACCTCCAATGAGTGAACGGCTAACATAAACATGTCTATGAACTGCTTCTAATGCTTCGTGAATATCTGATCACTTTCCCCACACTGTGGACCGAAAAGTAAAAGCTCAACCACAGTTTTTCCCTCACGTTACACAAACTGAACTCTTGACAATTAGCCGCCACCGGGCGTTAAGTGCCTATATACCACCATGTTAACAACTGCGGTCACGACATAGCAACTGGCTTCCATCAGAGGCCTGGCTTTCCATTTTGTTTAATAGCATTAAAGCACCTCATTTGTAGATAGTAATTGTCATAATTATTACACAGGCTGCAGTTGGAATGGGTGAAAGGAGGAAATACACCCAAAGTCCATTAACTTGCTATAAACATTAACTCCCCTAACGTGCTTTGATGGGGGATTGGGAGGCCCCATCTAATGGAAATTAGAGCATCACTCGATACTGCCATTCTCAATTTAGCTGCTAATGTGGCTAACTCAGCTGCTGAGGGTATTTGGGGGGTGGGGTATTGGTGCAGGTGTGTGGGCTTCAAAGATTAAGATGTTGGATCTAAAATCATTTAATATCTTTTGCCATAAAAAAACTATAGTGTGGAAAAACTGCAGCCTAGAGGTTTAGCTTATTTATTTGTTTAAATAGATAAATTTTTTATGTTGTTTTGTTTTAGTGCGTGAGCTACAGCAGGATATTTGGGATCTGAGTCAGGCAGATCTTTCTGAGGTGGATCCAGAGGAAAACAGCGCTGAGTTCATGGGAATTCTCATCAAGGTATATTTTGTAATTAATAAGAAAAATTTAAAGTGAAGGCTATGTGTAATTTTTCTCTCACTTTCTGTCCTACAGCTCTTTGTCAATCTGTCTCATAAATCCTAATGAAAGCACTGATCTTTATGTGGTTGATAAAATGTGAAACAGTTCAAGGGTTCGACTTTTAGCATTTATATCCGTGAGGAATTTAAACATGCATCTTGGTCATTTTCTGCAGGCTCTTGCAAAACTAAAGAAACTTCCTGAAACCACTAAAGCCATAATGGAGAGACTGGAGCCTGAACTGAAACAGATCGTCAAGAGATCCACAACTCAGATAGCAGATCACGCTTACCAGAGAGGAGAGAACCTGGCCCAGGAGAGCCAGCCAAGGTACAGCAAAGTCTGAGGACCTCATGAGAAATAGGAAGGATAGAGTTTTAAGCTTTAAATAAGAAGATGAAAGCTTTTTTTTTCCATGGAAACAATACTTTCTCCATTAGAATATTAAGTTTAATTTGAAAAATCGATTATTAATATCAGCATGCTGCAAGTTGGTATTATCTCTGAAAAATATCTTAATAAAGCTGCCACTTGTATCCCCAGCAGTATTGGATCTGTGTAAGAGTTTTATTAAGCTGCTAGTTTGCTTATTATTTTGAAACAATGGTATTCCCATTAGGTTCTGTTTCCCAGTGTTATTAAATAAAAGACGGCCACTCTGTCCATTGATTGGAGGAGTGGAGGGTTGCTTTTCTCCCTGCAGGTTCTTAGTTAAACAGAAGAGTTGATTATTGCATCAATATCAATATGCTGAATACCACAGCTCTGGTGGATATATCCATGGCTGACTGTAAAGGCAGACACCAACATGTTTTGAATTCAGTCCCACAATGCTTATAGTCCAACAGTCGACCAGGTGTGAAACAGAGCAAAGCCAAATGCTGGAGAGGCAGTCGGCCTCAGACCATGAAAACAAACACTGTGCTGCTTTAAACAAAGACATGTCATGCTTAAACACACAAGCAGTCGGACACCTGCCTTATAGGACTGCCACATTTTTAAAAGCAGTCACGTTAGCTGCTGCAGACGTACACATGCAGCATGCAGTCCTGAGAAGCACAGGTCTCAGTCTACTGATCCCGAACCATTTAAGAGGGACGTCTTGTTTTCTGTCAGGGATGTTCTCGCCAGCCCCGTCTGCTTTGTTTCTCCTTTCGCCGTCCGTATCTCATTTGACCTCGGTGTAATAGGCCGCCATGTAGCTCATTTTAGGTCCTACGCTCTGCAGATTGTTTCTGAATTTGCTTGCATGCGTGCGTCTGTGGGCACTTAACACTTTGAAGCGTGTGCGTGTTTGTATTTGGATGCACATACTGCTGGTTCTCTCTATGTTCAATTCAATTTAAAGTCAATGCTTGTTGCTATGGAAACTCCACCTGATGTAGCACTTGTCGGGAACAATGGTCTTGAATATTGCACACTATATTTTACAGCACTGCAGACCAGCAGGCAACACTTAAACTCTTTATTACTTAAACAGGAGTGTGTAACTTCCTTATGGTTATTCTCATTCAACTACTTATAGAAGTGTTCACAAGCTCCACATTATTGCCTCAGAGCAGTGTACTTTATAGGGATTTTAAATAATAGAGCAAAAGGAAGTAGACCCTAATGGTCAAGTGGAAAGCAGGTTTAGCTGTATTGTATATAAACGTAGAAAGCATACCAAAGAATGAAGCACAAAGGCTAAATTAAAGAAGAATGCTAGTCAGCAGTGTCCCGGGGATGATGAATGATGGGTTTGAGAGAATCTGCAGATTACTTATTTATTTATTTATTTTTTGCATGCAGTTTTACAGCTTTTCCAAAAGGTTTAAGATGCTAACCTGAAGAGTCTCTGTCCTCTGCGTAGCTTGTTGAGGCTTTCTTCTCCCATAAAGGCCAGAGTTTTAATGGTTGCCTTGTTATTCCAGAGTTACCACTCAGTCGGTACAGTTATTTAGTTCCTCTAACAAAGAAGTAAAACATGTTTTGTTATCTTTGTGTCACTTCATATTTATTTATTTATTTATTTTTAAAATACATTCAGGTTTTCCGTCATGCTTTATAAGTGTGTACGGTTAAATTCTTTCTTTTTTTTATATTGTTTGGTGTTTTTTTGTTTTTTTTATTTGGTTTCAGCTACATTTGCTTAAAACCCTTTGAGGGATTGATGGTATAAGGGAAATGCTAGATGGAGGATTTCTTTCCCCTCTATTACGATTTATTGAGTGATCTCAATTGGTTGAAATAAAAACCAAAGTAATTTTAAAGCCAAATCCAAACCCCGACCTTTACAGAAGAGGAATTACTTTTCATTTTAGTTCATATCCACCTGTTCAGCTGAGAAGTCGTTGGAAATATTGCTGAGACGAATCGGTGCGAATGACATCCACTTTTTTTTTGGTTGTTTTTTTTTTTCCCCGACAGCAATATGACCAGGAACACTTAATAATTCATAAGCATTCGCTCAGCACGTCGGAACCCTATTTACAGTAATTTAATGATCTTTGACTGACGCTCAGTCTAATGATGATCTAATTTTTATGCCGCCGTTGTCTTTCTACAATGAGTCACGCACTTTCCTGCTGCTGGCCAGTTAGTCAGAGGCTGTCTGCTATTTCTCTCGACTTTTCATGAGCGACTGGTGTCAGCTTCGATCCAGAGAGGAAATGAGACGAGAGGTCTCAAGGAACCGACGATATGGATTAGGATGGCCTCCGCTGGGAGATAATGAGGAAGACTTGGTCGTCTACACTTCAGTGTCTGTCTATAGATGTGTGCGATAGAGCTGAATGTGGGGAGTATTGGCAATAGGTGACAAGGTTAAAATCACAGGTTATGTATCTGCTTCTTAACTTCCCCTGTAGATAGTCACAATTTAACTTTTTAATTGTTTATCTTTCAATGCGTTACTTGAAATATTAGGGTTCAGTCATAAAACCAAACCTTTAATCAGTTTTAATAAGTTTAATCACTGAAATATAGCAAACCACACTCACAGACTAGGCAAGATATATAAAAGTTCCAAGATGCAGAGAATATGTGGTTCCAGAATCGATTTGAGACAAAGAATGAAAAATGAGAAACAAATGTGGCATTCATGGTATTCAAATGTTTTGTGGGGCTTTAAGCATAGATTGACCGTCTAGAGAGCTGTTTACTCTCCTAACTTGCAATATCTTCTTTCTTCTTCTAAGTCTATAGAATAATGATGTATTTTTTTTTGCTTTCGTTTTATTTATGCGTTTTTTTTTTTTTTATTGATCTCCTCTTCAGAAAAAACCGCCCTGAAGGAAGGCAAAAACGTTCTGATCATGATAGAATATGATCCATTAATGCAGGGGAAACTGTTTCAGAAGGGAAGATCCAAGGTTTACTCTATGAAATAATGCCCAAGAGACGGTCCAGCAGATAGCGGCAAGGTGTGAGATGCAAGCGGGGACAGAGCACGCCCTGAGCTGTTGCCAAGTGGCAGAAAAACTTTGCAAAGTGTGGTTTACAAGACTGTGGATTAGTCTGCTGAAAGGAGTCTGAGAGGACCAGAGCTACAAACCTGTGGGATATTAGTTTTAATTCATATAATTACCACTAGATATTACTAAACATTTTTTTGATTTTCTTCCAGTTGGAAAACAGCTGACTCAACTAAAATAAAGGCTCAACCAAAAGAGTTACTGTAGACAGTGTCATTGTTTTCATTATTAACTTTACGCCCCCTCTAAGTAGTTACTGGCTTTCATGGTTCTCATCTAATACAACCTTTGTTCCCACTTTACTTCAAAAGCTTCATCCTTGTGCAAAAAGTAGGTACAGCGTAGTCTGGTTGAAAGCGTTAGTGCAACAGTGAGCTTTCAGTCCTAAGTAGGGCTCTCAGATCTAGTGGAAGGTCAGTTTGGTTTTGGATATCCTCTCTCTTCTTCAACCAGAGCTATTTAGAGCTAATGAGAGTGGCTTTTCATTTGCATCGATGTAAGGGCATCCAGGTACTGAGAACTGCTAATTAACACCAAGCTGAGAAAACACTTTATCTCAGTTTGCATTACATGTATTCTCACAAATTCTGTATTCATAGGTGAATAACTATTTGTTTAACTGGCTTATTTATTTATTTTTTCTTGTGTTATAATGTTATTTTCTCTTTTAATCTTCCATTAAATCATCTTCATCTCTTCATTAGCTGCCTTTCCTCACATCTCAGCGTCTTGTGCTGCTCTCTCTGGCTCCCTCTGCAGACTGCTGTTGGAACTGCTGGAGCTTTTGTTTGACAAGTTCAAGGCGGTTGCCCAGGCTCACAGTGTGGTGCTGGCCCACATGCAGCAGATCGCTGCACAAACTCCGGCTGTGACCCATGAGGATGAGATCAAGCTCTACGAGCAGGCTGATGTTTCTGCCAAAATCCAGGCAGTGCTACAGGTTAGTTTTGTTCTACAGTAACATGATATGACCACTACTGTTATTTTATTTGCTTGGAACAATTTAAAGCATTAAAATGTTAAAGATGGTTAACAGTCATAGAATAATACATATCTTTCTTACTGCAAGGTGTTGATGACCTGTTGCTGCAAGGCAAGGCTGAGTTATTATACAAAAAGAAAAAAAAACACACAAAAACCGAACAATAAACCAGAATAACTTCGCTTCTTTTGGACTATTAAGATCACAGCAATTTAACTGAAGTAGATGTAGAAGGTTAATTCCAAACTGGTTCTGATTTGGTTCGGAGCATTTTGGGCTTATAGTCTTTTAAATGACGATGTGATTTTTGTCTCGTCTCCACAGCGCACTGCAGCCACCACCCTGTTTCACCATGGTGATGGTGTCTTCAGGGTGGCGTTCATGTGTCACTTTCTGGTAATGCATTTTGCTTGTCTGGCAAAGACTGATCAGAGTCTATGTGTTTGCTTTGTTCTGCAAGGCTTGTGGTAAATTTCAAACAAGGTTCTCATGGTTTTTCCTTTAATGCAAACTTTTTATTGAGACATAAGATTGTAGAACTATATAAGCTACGATGGAGCTGATCATATTTGGGACACATTTATTTAGCTTTATGTCACCTGACTGATCCAGACCAGCAGTCTTCCACAACATAAGCTTTTAAAGAGGAACCCACACCTGCTTATGATGAGTTAATCAAGTGAATTAGATTGGCAACACCTGGCTTGTGCTTCGCCATCTAATTTCTACGGGAGCTGTGAAAGTGTCATTTATTTTCCCCACACTGCTTTTTAAGCTGAGTTCTTACTCCACTGGTCTCATCATGTTTTTATCTATGCAGAGATCTGCTTACTTATTTGGTTTTTATTTTTTTTAAAGGTTATGAATAATAAATTCCCAAATTATGTGCAACCTAAAGAGGAAATGTTTTTTTTATATGAAGCTGTGAAAACAAAGACTGTTTGATTGTTTGGATTAATTTGAGGCTCTTTAATTGGCATGTATTTATGCTCGGTTGTTGATCCCGCTTCTCCCCGTTTGATTGGCTGAGGGAGATGAACAGCTGTTGAAATGACCCTGTGGTGACTCTCAGTGGAAAATCGGTGACAGTTGTTGCTCTCACACTGATTGGTGTGCGAGTGTGTTTGTCACTTTGTGTGTAAATACCTCAAAAGATGGTGCTCAGTGTAGGACTCCCCCTCAGACTCTCTACTGTCATTTCAAACAATCATCAGGGAGCTTTTTAAAAATGTTATATAAAAAATGTTGAATACTGTTTTCTCTATTAATTTTTATCTAAATAATAGAAAAAAAGCTTTGAGTTATTTATTATAAGTTGAGAAAAATGCAGGAGGAAATGAGCTTTTCTAAGTGGCGTCTGCCGCCGGCGTGTTTGAAAGCACAGAGCTTCTATCGATTATATAAAAGCAAATCTAAATAAAACGACGGAGAGCTTTTTGCAGAGTAAAATTGAAAGCCCTTTCATGTCTAACTCCTACAATGAGGCTGCGCTTCCAATAGGTTGAGCTTATTCCAGCTGGCAAACATAAACACAGACTGAGTTGTGTTTTGGGGTGTTTTGGTGTGTGTTCTGAGGGTTTTACTCGTGCATAGGCATGCACTGTAATTGCTCTGCATTATGAGTACAGTTTTAGATGGCAGGAAGCCATTTAGTATCTGACCACTGCCAACACACAGTAGCCAGTGGCTCCAATCTCTCTTGGCTCTGACATGTGAGATAATAGAATCTCTTGATTAGAATACTCATTATGCGAAATGAGGTTTTCTTACTCGGTCACTTGTGTTATTATTTTCTGACTGATAACATCAATATAAAGACCCCACATCTATCCATCAATTGTTTTTTCCTCCCTCTCTGCATTTCCTTTACTCTTCGCTTCCTCAGCATAATTCCCTCCTGCCTCGGTATCACAATCTCTATTTCCCACTACCTTCTGCATATCCCTCTTGGTCCTTGTAATTTCCTCCTTAATCTTATTATCTGTCTTTTTTTTTTCTCCCCTCCTTTCACTGAACTCCCATAATTCCCCTCACCCCCTTCATTTAGGCCTCTCTGTTTTACAGTGTCATACTTCTGCAATGAGAGAAATTAGATTCCTACTGCTCCCTCCGCAGCTCAGTCAGGTTTTATTGGATACTGATCCAGCTGATATCTCAGACCTTAAGACCAGCACAGACTTTTCTTGTAATATTTTCGTTTTTCTCTTTTATTTTTGTTTTTGTACATTCTCCATAAGATGAGAATTGCTTCATGGATCCATTTCGCCCTCCATCTTTTATCATCTATTTATGTGCTTTTCCCATCTCACCATCATTTTTCCATTTTTTTTCTATATGTTAATCATTTTAACTGTTTGTCTGTCCATTCCAGTTTAAATATCGTCCTTCCTTTCATCACTTTGTCGATCTTTCCTATATATTGTCCATCCATTTCTCAGTTAAGCCTGAGAAAAATATGAATTGTAACAAACTGAATGTGTTTTTAACTTCTCTATTTTCCCCCTTTTTTTACTTCAATCATAAAAATTTAAATATGAGAGCAACCAGAATAGATCAAAATAAATTCTTGCCATAATTGGATCGAGTCATAGAACAGTCTACATTTTTATCCCCATTTCTAAAGTCGTTATTTGTATCCCTGTATGACTCTTGCTTCTCATTGCACTTCCTGCATTCGACATCCACAAAAACCTTTTGATAGGTGTTATTTTCTCCCCTTCTTTCACGTGGAGAGGAGCAGAAACCAGCTTGACCTTTACACATGACATACTAGCAGACGATTGCCGGAGCTGACAGTAACACAGGCTGCGCCTAGTTACACGGCATCTGCAGAGAAGCGCCTTTCATCAATGGGCAACTGCGGCCCGGTAGGTTTAGAGAGCAGAGAGGGTAAACAAGCTTTTGAAAGTCGGGATTCATGTAGCAGTTCTAATCCTTGTTTTAGAAAGGCCTGGGATACCTCTGCAGCTTGTTTCCTTTAAGTGTGGAAGTATTGATTCAAGGCATAAAAAACTGCAGGGTAATCAGAGGTATTGATGTAGGAAGGTGTGCTTTAAAGCCACTTCGCAATTTTTCAAACAGCTCTCTGTTGAATTCGTGAGTATGTCTATTGATTATCTACGGGATATGTGAATGTATTTCTCTAAGCATGCAGCACCACCCTTCTGGTAAATCTTGCTCATATATCCTTAGTTTGGGTGTTTTTTCCTTCCTTTTCAGGGGCAAACAAAATGCTTACCTGGTAAACTAGTCTGGCACCTCTAATAAGATGATAATTTTATTATTATTATTTTTTTTTTTTACTAAATAATTTCTGAAAAGAATGTATGCTTTTCTCTAAAAACATGTTAGAAGTTACAAGTTATAATTGGCTAACGGCTGATAAAAGATCACAGTTCACAAACCTCAACATGGATTCATAATTAAGATGACCCAATCTATAAGGTGTCTGTGGCTGCTCCTGTCCGTCACCCTTTCACCTTGTCTACAGTTTGGTCTGATGCCTGGAAGTTCGTTAATTAGCTTGCCATTTGCGGACGCTGCAAGGATTTGTGGCTATTTGCCTGCATGCCACGTCCGTTGTCTGCTTCCAGGATGTGACCAGAGTGCAAATCTCACTTTTAATGAGGTGCTTCTTATGCACGCGGGGGAACTTTGAAACTGCATTCAAAAATATGGATGAATCTTGATTATCTTGTGTCTGGAAGAGGTGATTCCTGGATTATCAAATTCATATTAGAGCTTTAAATGTCTGTTAACATTTACTGACATGATTGTGAAGATAAAGGTGTTTTGATGCTTTCTCTGGATCTTGTTTAATTGCATGACCTCTTTAAAATTCCTGGAGAAATCCATTTGTGTTTTCTTTATTTCTGGTTACCCTCCCCTGTTTTTTTTTCGCTGAGTAGATGAGGCAAGAGCCTTAGGCTTAATCTAAATCGGCTTCATAAATTAATCCCTTTGTCGACACAGATTACCCAACACAAAAGGCTCTGTCATGTTTATGTCAACATTATATACATATACAAGAGGCTTTGAGATTTGTTTTAGTTTTTTCCTCATCAACAGATAGAAAAGAAGAGCAAATTGAAGTGACAGAGAGAAGCAAGAAGGCAATAAGCCTCTTTTAATTAGATATGAAGTACAGACATTGCTTCCATGTTCTTGGCCAACATTTTAATCAAAGTGTCACATTCATTCTGCCCTCAAAGCACTATAGTATCATGTTTGTATGTTGCTGGAGTGCAGCAAAGTATACCATCATCTTGTCCCAGTCCCTCCTTTTATACCACATTAACTAAATCAAACTTCCTGCAGATGTTATTAGATGCTTGCAGAAGAATTAAGAAACTAGGAAATGATGAAGGATGAACAAAAACTTAAGTTAGGAAATGATTGTGAACAGATCTGGATAACACTGTTTACAAAGTCCTCTCTATTCAATGTGATTGTTATCAACAACCCACGTTATATTGAATAAATACCCAAAGCCTGGAAAATGTTGTGCAATATAAATTTTTGACTTCTTTTTTTTTTTTCAAATTGATCAGTTTGTCTCTTGATATCTAACAAAAAAATTTCAGCATTTCAGCATCAGTCAGTCGGATTCCATTTCTATTCAAATTGACACAAATAACCCATTCAACACTGAGCCACAGTAGTGAATAACCTTGCTGTTATTTTAACGACTGCACACACAAGGTTAAATATACACACATACTTTCCCAGTTATTCGAGGCTCTCAACAACTTGAACCGGCATGAATATCACTCACCTTTCTGTGAAAAGCATAATTGTGAATCCCACATTGGTCCTCTGACCTGAATCTTTTAGATCCGTGATTGGACTGAGCTGAACACAGACATCCGTTACGACTCAGTGATTTGGATGCTTGGACTTTGTCAGATGTTGTAGGAACCTACTTGACACAATCTAACATTAGCTTTTTGTGACTAAACTAGTCACCTACACTATGTACAGGGATGAAAGGGAACTGGTTTTGAGCAGCTTTATGCAGTGAAGAACAAACTTCAAATGAAATTGATTGGGTGACTGGTGGGCCTTCCAGACTGATAGATAGATGCACGTGTTTGACACATGCTAAAATCTGAAAAACTCTACTTTGCCTGCAGGCCATTGGAAGTAATGGGTTCCAAAGCGTGGTGGTGTTTGCGTGTCGTCCTATCTGAGGTACCTATTAGCATGTCTCTGCACTCACAACTGGATAAACTATAAAACTGGAAAATGTAGAATGAATATTTCATTACTTTTATGGTAGAGTTTTAGGTAAAGACCCGAATGAAAAGGCACATAGACTTTCCTGGACTAGTTCCCCTCATAGTTCCTCTGTTACTATTCAGTCAAAGAAGATATCCATGTTTCCTTTTATATTTGTGAACTTTTTTCACCCTCTGTTTTAACAATTTAGTTTAAAGTTTTTTAAAATACATTTCTAAGTGTTCTTGCTGTTTGGCAGTCTTGGAAACTCTTTTGTTTGTATTATCTGTCTGTATGAGGCCAGTCTAAGATTTCAGGCTAAACTCTTTTGGCATAAAGGAAAATTGCTCAACAAAAGCATCTCCACTGACCTCGCTGTCAGTGCTGTAGAGCAACCTGCTGTCATACCCCACCAGAAGTTTGTTTATGTATGATTTTGACATCAATTTAGAGGAGCTTGTTGAGACCACATTTTAAATGGGGGAAAATGTCTGAAATCAACTTAGCATGTAAGACAGAATATAAAAGCAATTGATTTCTCTTGTTTGTTGGAAATAACACATGATCACATAACTTAGGGTCATAGAAAGGACAAAGGCTTCCGTCTTCCACACAAACACAGCTTCTTCCCCTTTCCCTCCGGTCAGCAAGGTAGCCTTCAAAAGATCGACTGCATGCAGCTGGCTCCAGGTGGGAACCCCTGCTGTTCAGCAGGAGTTCACCGGTAAGGGAGCATTGTGGCTGGAGATCCGTCAGAACTCATGAAGGTTATTGAAGTTTCTGGAGCACAATCAATACAGGATGTATACAGAGCCCCTCTTTGACGGGCAAGGACACTTGGAGATTTAAACTTCAAGCTAGCAGCCAGGGATATCAGTCAATATGTTTTGTGACAAGACGCTTGCCAGGGGATTTAGTAGGAAAACAGCCGATTTCTGTTAAGCCTTGAGAAAGGAACAAAGTGGATATTGTTCTCGGCTGCTTTTCAAAGCTTCTTGACGAGAGATGGGTGGAAACAGGAAAGCGAAGATATTTATGCCTTTGGTTTTATCCAATTGACTGCTGGGTTTACCCTATGTCAAGTGCTCACCTGCAAAGCTTTGAGCGATGCTCTCCTAATTGTTCTAATTCGTCGGCTGCTGGGGCCTAATAGAAGGTGAGTACACACTTCCTTCAAACGTGGATGAAAGCATCAGGACGTTTTAGCGGTGAACGAATAGAAGGGGGTGCGACTAATGATTTACAGTGGCAGACTTCCATTAAGCTTCTCTCCATTTTAATTTAACTTGGCACTCAGGCAGTGGACTGATTTGAGTTTGGGACGTGACCCAAGCAATTCATGTGCACAACAAGTTTGATTGAATAGTTTTGGTGGAAATGATTGTAAAGGAAGCCCTGCAGAGAGATGCTTTCTTTTTTTACTTTTATCGGTGGCCTGTCACACCCAACACCTACACAAACAAACATGCACTTTTGAACTCTTGTTCTGCCATGCAGTTTCCTGGGGTAAGTTTTCAAATGTTCCACATGCTTGTTTTCATCTGCTTTGTACATTTTCAATGAATTTTGGCCTTTTGATATCTTCTCCTTTTTATTTTATTTTTTCATACAACTCTCTGACTTTTTAATGGCAGAATCAAGAATACTAGTCAGGATGCGGCTAAATAGGAAAGGCCGCAGATGTGATGGTATAGGCCTTTTCCTGCTTTAACCAGACAGAAATGAAAAAATCTTGCGTTTACTTTGCATTCTAGGAAGAAAGAGGTGAAGAGACTTTAAAGATTACAGCTCAGTCATGTCTGCGAATCCTCATTTCAAGCTCTTCAATACTTGTGCTGCTCAAGTCAGACCTTATCAAAGCTCCAGGGGTTTAACTAAATTAGAACAGGCACCCATTTGGAACTGGGCTCTGGGACCAATTACTAATTATCATTGTGGACAATTGAATTCGTTTACTTGTGTGTCTGTGGAGTGGTGTGTTTGCGTTACGTTCAGGGAGCAGTCAGCGAAGCATCTTTTTGTTTTGGTAACTACAATCACAAGGCTGATCTTGGCTTTATCTTTTGTTCACACTGTCTCTGAATTTCTCCTCTTTGTTCGTTCCATACATCCCTGGATTTTGGTTATATTACAATTTCTTTTGTGATCTTTTTATGTTTTTTCCATCAGTTTGAACTCTGTAATGCCAAACTTCTACATATTCTGTAACACCACTAAACTCTTGTGTTTTTAACCATTTAATACGAAATAAGTAAATTACTCTTTCCTTTTTTTTACGGTTGATTTGTTTTCCATAATTCATTGTAAGATATTCAAACGTGCTGAAGCCCATTCTTCTTTTAAATCTTTGAGCTACTATGTTGAGTAAAGTGTTGCTGAAGCTTTGTTGTTTGATCAATTAATAACAAAACATTTTATTTTGATGCTAAAGTTTTTTTTTTTTTTGTCACAGTAACGGTTTATCGAAAATAAATAATAAAAAACAAACTTCAAGAGTTTACTCCCTGCAGATCAAAGTAATCTCTATACTTAGTGACGGTTAAAACAATTTTCCCATAAAACAACTATTAATTTTCCATCATTATCTCTCTTTCTCTTACATCACTCCCATCACTCTTTACATCCTAACGGTCCAGTTAATTGTCTGCAAAGTTCACTCTGACTCTGGGCTAATGCAATTTAAGAGGGGTTGAAGCCCCTTCATCAGCCCAGCGATGGCATTTCATTAACTCTGCTTGGGGGGGGGGGGGGGGGGGGTTGTCACTCCCTCGGGTGA
>JAUZNJ010033132.1:0-13321 GCA_034780135.1 Jordanella pulchra
TCCTCACAGATCTGGACCAGGGCATCACTGAGCTCCTGGACAGTCTGAGGTGCAACCTGGCGGCGTCGGATGGATCGCAACATAATGTGTTCTAATGGATTTAGGTCAGACGAGTGTGGGGGCCAATCAATGGTATCAATGCCTTCATCCTCCAGGAACTGCCTGGATACTCTCACCACATGAGGCCGGGCATTGTCCTGCACCAGGAGGAACCAGGACCCACTGCACCAGCATAGGGTCTGACAATGGGTGCAAAGATTATCAGCTGGCTATGCCAGTGATGCCATGTCCAGAGATGGAAAGCAAAATGTAACAATATTCTGAAAAATAAGCTGATTTATGTCACAACTAATACTAAATGTGGCAAGAACTTATTTTTGATAAGTCTGTGTATCAATACAGTGAATTGTTTTGGCAGCTATGGAATCTAATGCTGCTTTCCAGCTTTGATTAATAGCATGGCTTTATGCATTTATTCTTTTATGTAACTATTGTTGAATTTTATTAGCTTGATAGTTGACAATCTGGGACTCGCCAACATTTAAACAAATTTTTTTAAGTCTTTCCCGAAGTAAAAGAGGAAATACCATAGTTCTGTAATATACAGAAACCAAGGCTAATAGCGATAGCTTACACACAGTTTAGTGATGTGCAAACCAGCATAGTTAGAAAACATCCCTCAGGAGGCGACCAGCCATGTTCAATATCATCAGCCAATTTGTTTGATATGTAAACTTTAGATTACCACAGATGTGTTTGATCAGATATTTGAACAGAGTGATAACTGTGAAGATCAGCAAACAGAGTGGAGAGGGTTGTGACTGAAGTACCAAAAAGACAACATATAATGTTGAAGAAGCTGAAATACTTGTCCTGCTTTTAGGGAATAAATCTGATTAATACCTACAAATATAGCACTGTTTCTATTTTGTGAAATGTGTAAAACAACAGCATGTGTTTGATGTTACACTGTTCACATAATTTAGATGATTATTATTATTTTAGAAAAAATATTATGTTAAACATGTTTTATTTACTGTGGTAATGTTAAGCAGTTGTTGACCCTTTAAAACAGATTGGATGTCTGATTTACTTCTACATTTCATTTCTTTAACACACGTCTGCAATTGCCTGAAAGGAAAATAATGTATAGACTTTCAGGCTGACTGACATATACAAACCAATGTCCTTCTGAAAATAACTCAGAAATACATTTTTTTAATCCCTCCTTAGTTATAGTGATTCTGTGCCTGAATGCTAAGCAATAATATTAGAGTAAAAGAGATTTCCTTTTTTTGTAGGCTGTGCATGCATCTTAAAATGTTGTGATCAAAAAGATAACATGATCTCATACTAGAAGAAATAAATGAAAACATTGGAGAAGTCTTGATGTCCATTCCTCCCTCTTTATCTCTAAGCTCTAAAAAACCCTGTGGGGCGATTTGACATTTTGTCATCAGGTTGATTATGTTTCCAGCAGGTTCAAGTCTCCTCAAATCTTTTCTCTACATACAAAGACACACTCTGTCTAACCCCCCAAAATAAGCTCATTAGTCAATCAGCGTGTATCCGTTTTGTTTTTTGTTTTTTTTTTTTATATTGGGTTTATGGGTCAGTGAGAACTGGACAAAACAGATACAGGTACAAGTTAAATGGAATTATGATTTGTCTAACAATTGGCGAAAATGCAAACAGTTCATTTCATTCAGTTTATAATAATGCATAAAACTGAACAGGCAGAATGAAACCTTGAGATTTGGCTGGATGAAGCTGCTGAAGATCACTGCAGCCTTAAAGTGTTTATTTCATGATCACATCGAGTGAGTAACCCAAGTTAATAAAATATACATATATATATTCTAAAAATGTGCAGACTTTGAACTGTATTCTTTTTACAGAACATGAAGTTGGCTGAACTTATATAAGAATTCTTAAAAAACGGAGGAAAAGAATTGCTAAGCTATTATGTTAACCTGTGTCAATTAGTCCTAAGGGCGGTATGGATTTTTTTAATGTTTTTAAACTTTAAAGATTCCTTAATTTCGACCAAATAATTAAAATTAAGCCAAATTGTGGCCTTTAGGTTAAGTCATTTTATTTTTCTCCAACTCTTTCATATCCTTTTAAACTACATAGAGTCAGCAGGGTACCTAAGGCAGTTTTAACCATTGAGCCCCATTCAAACTGTGTTAAATAAATGCTATAAATACATTCAATTTTCTTAATTTGTTTCTCTTTTCCATACCCTAAAGTTGTAATAATATGAAACACATCATATTTCACATCATCTTTTCTTGCAACGTATTTCTATGAAATCCCACATGAAATAAAATATGAAACTTCTTCCTATAGGTATATGAAGCTACTCATTTATACAAAGGAAAAAACAAAAGCAAAATTTGAATCTACTTCGCTACCAACAATCGACACTATAAACTTGGTTGAAACCTCCAAAATGTACAAAATGGGAAAAATATAAACCATATGTGCTTTTATCCAATAAATATTACTTACTAGTTGCTTTAAATGGGCGGTGAAGAAGCTGGTTCATTCTTTTAGCGAACAAAAATACTTTTTTTTGATTGGTGTATGTCTTGAACAGACTTTTTGTTTTATGTCTTCTTTTTTCAAACTTCCCATTGAGCTAATTTTACCCTTTGAGTCAGAAAGCTGAAGCTTGGGCATCAACTGATCTTAAAATCAATCAAATATCCCGAACGAAGAGTTAGCAAAATGAATCACGGAAGATACTAGAGCTGCCATCATAGTCGGCTGACTTAAATTGTTTTGCTGACAGCAGCAGAACAAATAAACTTGAGGCATTTACCCGCAAAGAGGGGGCTGAAATCCTTCAATAACGTTCAAAGAATTCTGGCAATGAATCTTGTTTGCAGCAGGTTGTACCGAACCAAAGTGTGGTTTGCTGCTAAAGATGCTCATCAAGGTTTGAACTAAAATCATTTCTACAAGATGAAGAAAGCACTTGCAGTACTAACTTAATTAGTTGGACTAATTTACTGGAAACAGCTCAAAGTTTATATAAATTGCAAATACATTTTTTAGCATTAATTGTATTTCTTTATCATAAAGATTTGACCTAAGTTGAATTAAGTTAATATATATTTACCTAATCAGAAGCTTTGGTCGATGCTTTTATTACTTTCAGTTAAAACAAAATATTTATTGGAGTAATAATCTAGGATTTTACTAATATGATTATTTTAAATTGATATTAAAATCGTGTTTAGTAATTTTTAGACAAAATAAATAAAATAAACTCATTTGGACCACTTTTCATCCCTTTTTTTTTTATTATTGTCAGAATACAATCGAGTGTGATTTGTGTGCGTATGTCCATTATCTAGATGTAGCATTAGCAGCTTTTTGTGATGGTTTACCATAATTTCCAGGCTCTTACACAATAGTTAAAAACTTACACAAGCAGCAACAGTTAGCAACTACCTGCAGGTGAGCCTGTAATTGTTGGAATCACCCCTTTTGGTGGAATAGAGATGGGAGTGTTGATCGCAAAGCAGACTAATATTAGAACGTTTCTAGTAAATTATAAGGCTGACTTAGTTCTAAACAAGAGTATATTTTAACATACTTTAATTAATTAAGGAATTATGCATGATTTTTAACTGATGTAATACTCCAATGAGTATTTACTCATTAATTCTAAACTGATAATAATGCTTAGATAAAATTCAGCTTATTTTAACCTATGAATTGTCAACGTAAATGTCAAAAGCAGTCGCCTTTCTCAGTTTTCTATGTAAAGGTTTCACGACTTGAGCCATTCATGCTGTAATATGATCAGCTGGAGGGAAAAGCTAAGTGACTGCGTGACAGCTTCCCTAGAAACGTATTGTGGATTGGGCACTGATGGACAGGTGCCTCAGGCAAAGCCTGTCTATTATGCCTTTTGTGATGCCTACACACAGAACTTAGGCAAAAACGGAACTACACACTTTTTAAAGAAAATAAACGTATTGGGGAGAGACTAAACAAGGCTTGTGTCCTCCATGATAAAACCAGCAAAACCAAATGAAATAATTTGCCATATGAGAGTGCATGTAATTGTACAGTAAGCACCAGTATGTAAACAAAAGCAAATGTAGGATTCATCAGTGAATCATCTTTATGCACTCAGACCTTAATGCGCTTTTTAAACAGCTCGACTGACTCGTTAAAAACATTAAATAATGAAAGACTTCAGTCACAGCTCTGAGCAGGGAAAAAAAAAAATCATTAAGGGCCCTCATATCTTGATCACCCACACCTTCTCTTCAAGATGCCACTTACAAAGAATTATGCACCTTTTTAAACTGTTACTGGAAGTTAATTTGCCACTTTAAAGCAAGGAAAATTGTATATATTTGGTTAAGAGGGACTCAAATAACTCAATAAGTAACAAGGAACATGGACAGAAAAGGAAGAGGTGGAACTTAATCATACTTGACTGATTTAGAAGATTCAAAGTATATAATGTATAATAAAGTGCATTTTTCTTTGTCTTAACACAGTTTGTTTTTACAGTTTGGACTCTCTTTAAAGTAGTTATGAGTAAAGGTTCACCAGGTTTTCTGATGCTCTTTACCTTTGCTGACTTTGAGTGATTTTTTTTATTGTTAAAGACACCAAAATAATATACTCAAATTTAAGTCTGGTTTATTCAAATGAATGTGCAAGTGTAAGATTATCATATTGTAGGGTTTATTTTGGGCTTCTTGACACATTTACTCGGGACGCCATCACTTGTGAATGGTGCTCTAAAAGTTATGAGCTATTAAAGCCTTTAGAGAAAGGCGACAATCATCCAAAGACGAATATCAGTCCAGAAATCTGGAGGCACATCAGCAAAAAATGTTATATTACGTAAAAGTGCATATTTATTCTGTCCGTCATTTCTGAAAGTGAAACTCATATACAGTCGGTTGGGTCACTTGTTGAATGAATTACTGCATTAATACAGTATATTTTTTTATTTCCTGTGCAAAAAAAGCCCACAGATTTTCTATAATGTTGAAGTCAGGGGAATTTGCTTGCCAACTAAGAACAGGAACACCTTTAGGCTTGAGTCAGCTTTGGGTACCCCGTCCTGCTGGAAATAGAATCAGCATCTCCATAAAGCTCATCAGAAGAATAAAACACAAAGTCCTCTGGAATTTCCTCACAAATGGTTTCAGTAACTATAGACTTCAGAAATGCAGCGTAGAACCGGACACCATAAATATATATACTGTTTTTTTTTAGGTCAAAGTAATGTTGTGCACTGTCCCTGTTCAAATATAATCATCATCATCATTAAAGAACTGTTTTACAAAATGAGGCACAGATTTTGGGGGTTTTCACCATCTTTAAATCATATTCATCAAAACTGCAAGAAACAAAGGCTTGAAATATATCACTCAGGGTGTAGTGATTCTACATTTACTTTCTGAGAGGATTGGCAAAAAATAACGTACATGTACGCATTATTCTTTTCTCTTGTTGTTGTGTGTTTACTTATTTAAGCCATCCACAGGGAAATAAAGTAAATTGGCTAAAAAAGTTCAGTTATACATATATGGACTAAAAAGTGGCCACATTAAACTGTAATGGTGATGTGTTATGTTTCCTAGCAACACTAAAAGTCAAAAATACAGTTAACCAAACAGCGCTCTTACCTGAAAAACGTCACAAAGAATTGGACAAGGTCCATAATACTGTTGTGTTGGGAGAAGGCAATCTATTGGAGAAAAAACAGAGACGGATTCAGCATTTCTGAGTATGAATAAAATCTGTCCATATAAGTGACGGTTATTTTTGCATTAATACATTTATATGTATTTTACAACAATCCATTTTTATTACACCCAACCTGCCTTTGGATATCTTGAAAACTGTGACTGAGTTGAAATGTGACATTGTGAGGAGGTTAATGTGACATGACGTTCACAGGTCAAGTCAGCGCTGAGAACCAAGTAGGCCTGCTAAAGGTCACTGATTCACTTGGAAGACTTGTTATTAAAACCCGTGTCAAAATGAAAAGAAAAAAAAGGTCTGATGCAAAAGTGTGGCTAAAGAGGAGAACAAGGTAGAAGTTTCTGGAAGTATACATCAAAGCTCATTTGATCAACAGGATGGATGTGAGGTGAAGGAAGTGCCTGACCTGACCTCCAGCCAACCAACCGCGCTCAGCTCAGGCCAAGAAAGACTCTTGTACTGACATGCTTTGGACATTTCTTCTTTTTTTTTTTAAATACACACATGTAATACACATTTTTTTTGTCATAAAAGTTATCTAACAGCAATAAATAAAACCAGCTGACAAAATAAAATAGGTTAAAAAGTCAAGAGTCAAAGAGAGGGCCATGAGTTTACAATCTGCTGATGTGTCAAAGAAGCTCTCCCAACAAGTGTGACAGGTCATATTTTTAACTAAAAGGACAAGAGCAAACTGCAGTTCAGTTCAAACATATTTGGACACTGGAAGTTTTTTTTTTTTAATACGGTGGTTATCATCCGTTTACAAAATCCTTCTAATCATATCACAGTTATATAAAGGAAATGAGCAAAATCTTCAGTCTCTAAGCTTTGATTTCGGGATGTTCTTATTGAGATGGGGTGAAGGGCATAGGTCAAGGCTGCTAAACCAACGGCTTTTTAAAGGGGCACAAAGTGGCAAGACAAACAACTGAAAGGCTATTTTATAAACAAACAAGGGGAATTTATTCACTATGAGGTTTATGATTTAGCAGATGAATGTTCTAGACTTGATTTGCAGTGTTTGGTTTGCATTTATAGGAAGGAAGGAAGGAAGGAAGGAAGGAAGGAAGGAAGGAAGGAAGGAAAAGAAAGAAAGAAAGAAAGAAAAAAAGAAAGAAAGAAAGGAACGAACGAAAGAAAGAAAGAACAAAAGAAAGAAGGAACGAACGAAAGAAAGAAAGAAAAGAAAACTAAAACATCAAGACATCCACGGAGGACAGCAGTGGCAGAAGTTCACCGAATCTTTTAAGAGAAACCACTTCACAACAGCCAACCACTTTCCATCAGGAAGGTTTATTAATATCCATGTATTCAGACAGATTTTCAGGCATTTTTCTGCCATAAAGGTAACCAGTGAGATCTAGAAAAATGACAAAAGCTCAGGAAAAGGCTTTAACATTGTCAGAAGCTATAAGCTAGGAAAGTCCTTATAGTTGTGAGCATTTACAGTCCTTTCTGTACATAAACCTAAAACTAACAGGTTTTATCTGAAAACAAAAAGGAAAAGAGAGAAAATAATATAATTGTACATATACATACAAATATTACAACAATACGAATCAAATTCTATATGAAATATTTCTTATTTGAAAAAAGAATGGATATAGCTTGTTGATGATTTATGTATTGTTGCCTGAGAGGCAACACAGGCATTGAATAATGAGTCAGGAATATGGTTCATCTTCATTAAAAGGAGAGATTACAGACAGCCCTGGCAGCTAAATCATATATGATAGGCCACATCATGGTGACAAGTCATTATCTACCACAGATGCTTTGCAGCCATTCTGTCCTGAAAGCATTTAGATCCACAAAAACAATGTCATCTGCAGCTGCATTGAGCCTCTGATTGGCAACCTGTAGTGCTGGGTAATGGAGCACCATTTCTGCTTTTAGAGGTGGATCATTTGCGTCACATTTGTTGCTCTGAATGTCAATTCTAAAAAGTGGACGATATGAAAATGGCTAAAAGGAAAAATAGAGGTTACCATGGGTTGTTGAAACAGAAAACATTTATCAACAACCAGTAATGGCATTGTTTATTTATATTGCAATAATAATTTCAAAAATGGCTAAATATTTTACATTTTAAGCATTAGTGGTGAGGAAGCAGGGTGCTATTGGGTTAAAAGTCTGTATTGGGCCAAACTCTTCTTCAAAAACTCCATTACCCTCTTACACTTTGGTCACCTTTAACTTTTCTCTACGTTATTAACAAGAAAATGAGAACCGCTGATCTGAAATATGATGGTCACTGACACGGCTAACATGAAAAGTACAAATGACTGGCTGGCTTTTTAATAAATGGGACAGTTTTTGTTTCGTGCCTATAAAACTTGCCTTCCACATGATGTGAATTCAAAGCAACAAATGCAGGTTAATTTAATTTCGATTTGTTCATTACTAACGACTGATTGTACATTATAAAAACCTTTTTTTTTTTCCTGAAAACTGGACTATTATTGCCCAAAGCAAAAGGGTTCAAATTTTTTTCAGGGCAAAAAAATCATTTTTATGCTTAATTTCACAAACCTGACCTTCCCCATTTTTTTTTTTTTCTCTTAATGATAGATTGATGGATGGATGGATGGATGGACGGATATTTTAAATAGTAAAATATGGAATAAAGTTTACAATTACAATTATGTCTCCATAGTATTTTTTCATTGCTTATCTTATTTGCATCACCCTTTGAAACAAAGATCAATCTCAGCTTAGATTCAGCCTCACAGGGCCCGAGCAGGAAAGCTTACCCTGTAATAGAAGCCATTTGCTTTTATGGTGTGGGCTCAGTCCATAATAAGTAAGTGACTGTCGGCCAGGAAATTTAATAGAAAACTATTACCAAGCCACCTCCACAGATGGACCATCCACTAAGATGTTATTACCTCAAGGTGGTCCACTCATCCTCCATGCCATGTGAGGCGACAGGATATAAAAATCAATATGTGGGAGTGGGCTAATTAACAAAATGGGTGCTGTGTGCTATTATTAGTAATCACTACTCCTATCTTGAAGTATCACAGTTTTGAGTAAAAACCTCCCTATCTTGCTTAAATAAACAGTGATAGTTATAGTAGAAGGGGTTTCTTGAAAGTTGCTTGATAGTTTGATGTTTTTTTGTATATGATTAGAGGAGATTAACGATTTCATGGGCAAACTAATAAACTATCTTTATTACATTTTTTTCCACTTTGAAATCTTAGAAAAAAACAAAATAAATGTGTGTTTTTTCTATTATAAAATTTCTGTTTTAGGTCATACAATACATATCTGTTCTAGAAATACGTTTTCAGATCCTTTCAATGCACTGTTATATACCTTTTTTTTTACCCTCATAATTCTTTTTCTTCAATTTCAAAATGTTCTGATTATTTCAGTTTTATAGGGATAATATCTTCCATAATATACCAGCTAAACAACCCATTTATCTCCATCCATCATTACCGAACATTTTCTCCAGACTTTACGGCTGAAGATGACGATGATACATTTGTTTATATTTTATTTAATCCCTTTCTTTGGCTTTTCAGTTCCTGTTTGCTTCCATTTCTTTTCATCCTTCACGTTTCTTTGCAATCGGATTGCAAACATCCAACTCTATTTTTACTTCATAATTGAATAAAAAAAACCAATCCTGAATAACATTAGAAAATGTGCAACTTACATTAGATAACAAAATATAATTCCCAAACAAAGTATGATTTTAGAGTTTTGAGCACTGCTTGGGGTTTTCTAATCTGACAGAACCATGATTCAGGATTTATTTTAATTGGGCCTTCGATGACTGATTAGATGGATGACGGTCAGTATTTATCTTTTGTCTACCATGCCTATATATCTGTTGTGAAACAATAACATAAGAAAATGAGAACTATTTTTTTCAGTTATTCTAAAAAGAATATTGCCCTTCCAGAAAAATAGCAAAAAAAGCCAAAAATATAAGCTGCTATCAGATAAGGAGATAAGTATTTATAAAATCCACTCAAAACTCAGATCTCTGATGTAATTCCTACCTGGATTTTGATGGGCCATGAGAAGTTACTGACGTAGACATAGAATGTAATGTTGGGGTTGCTTCTGAAGGTGAACTTTTCACAGGAGAAACTGTCCCTGTACTCCTTGATGTTTGTTTTGGACACAATGGGCACTTCCTCTCCAGAGATGGTCCCAGCTGTTAAAACAGAGAGTCCATTTTTAGAACAAACCCATTTAGCTTTTAAAAAAAAAAAAAAAAACATACATATTGAGATGAAGGTGCTTTGACTGCAACGTGTTATTATAAATGCATTAACGAGTTTATTTGTCCATTTCAAACAACAGGAGAGCACTCATGTGCAATTATCATCATTTCTTAACTGCATTTAACTTCAGTGCTGCTAACACAAAAAAGAAAACAAGTATTGTAGGATTACTCATCCCTATTATATAAATTGAGACGGATGTGAGTGAAAGGCTCAGGTTACACAAGTGACAAACACCCCTTAACTCAGGACCCCGCTTCTTTCTGTATATATGAAACCCCAAATTCCACATTTAACGTCCGAAGATTGGAGGAAAAGTATCAATTAGAGCCAGTATTCATGAATGCATCTTTTTTAGTTAAAAATGTGAGTAATTTTTCTTTAAGTCCGCATCACAATGCCCTTTAAAAAAAAAAAAAAAAGTATTTTTAAGGAAAAGTGTTAAAAATTGCTTGTTTCCCATCTGCCTTTATGTTCAAAAATCATTTCTTTTCCTTCTTTAAGTCAGTGCTTTCTCAGCATTGATATTCCAATCCACAACTCTGAAACAAAAGCAGCAGAAATGACAGCTTGAGTGTCGCTACGTGAGCAGGTTTATCTTAATTGAAATCACCCCCACCTCCACCACCATCCTTCCTCCCCCCCACCTAAAGTCGCCTCTTGCTCTTGTCAATTGTTAAGAGGCTTCTGTTCCTTCTGAGACTGAAAAAAATCTATGTCGAAGAAAAGCGGGGGCCCCGAATTCAAATATTCATGATGGAACGCTGAAAATGTTAAAGTTGGTGAAGAGAAGAGTGTGAGGTGAGCCTGTTTTAGTGGCTGGAAAATGTCAATGTGGTTGGAGTGGACAGAGCGCACCACACGACTTGGGAGGAAGAAAGGGAGAGGAGGAGATAAACGTCGGTGTCGGACAACTGCAGTGTCCTTGGGTGTTTTTCCTTGGCATCAAGTTAATTGGGAGACTGTAAATGCTAACAGAAGTGGTTTAACGTTTTTTTTCATGAACTTAGGAACCAACTTAAACACTAATACGAGGACTAATACAAAGTCTTTTTAAAAAAGCCCTTTTCTGAAACAGAGAGTTTGGAACCATTTCTCTCTGAAATGGAATTGCACTTTTATTTTACAAGTGATGGCATGTAGTCTGGAGACTCGGGTTCAAGGTTCTGTGGATGTCAACCGAAAAAAAGAAAAGAAAAAAAAAGAAACAAAAACAAGAAATAAACAGACTGATGTCTGGACCAAAAAAAAAACAACAAAAAACAACATTCTAATAGAAAGTCAGACAAGTTTATGGCCATTTATTGAGAACACAGTAAAGATTATAGATGGGGGAGCATTGTGAAAGTATACAGCTGAGAAGGAAGGATTAGTTTTTGCTCACCGTCTCACTGTTAAGCTTATTTCCCGCTGAAATTAGCAGGTTAACGCTGTTTTTTTTTTCAAACATGGGTCAACCTGTTAACAATTGGCATTTGGCTCCCTGCCAAATGGCAAAAATACCGACTGCTGCGTGTCTGGTGACATCATCACGCTGGGTTAATGTTGATAATGTCACCAGTGCGACGGAAATATGAAAAATAAAAAACTGAGCGCAACATGGAGGTGAGCTGGCAAGTAGTAAATGTTCTTTATAGTTTTGATCTTTTGTCCATCCGAATCTCTCTCTCTTGGTAGGTCAGATGCGACCGGCGTGGCGTGTTAACCTCCCTCTGTTGCACTCAGTAGTATCATGTAAATTAGCGGGTTGAACCGGCTCTGCTGTTCCCACTGTATGCCGACTAAAGGCGAATACAACCCGTGTCGCTGGCCGGGTCATTTGACACGCGTCTCTGAACCTTTTTCCACAGCCCATAAAAGCCCATTATTCCCGTTTTAAACTTTGCTGCCGGTGGGAAAAGGTATAAGAAACACTTTATGCACCAAGACAATGAAATAATTAAAACATAAACTTTTATCCCAGATATGACCAATACAGGTGGCAGCAAGTCACCATCCCAGACCAAAAGCTACAGAGGTGTAGATTGTGAGGATTAACTTTACCAGCTTAGAAAATTAAGTTGCTTTACTGGGATTTTTACTTCTTACAAGTAATCTGTCAAGATGTCTCTCAGTGTTGGAGGTTCTCTGCTGGGTTGCATTATCGCTTTACTAATATAAATCAAAACTTCTGTCTCCAAAGGTTTTCTTTTAAATTCACAATAAGTTGCTTTTAGCAACCACTATTTTCTTATTGTTTCTTTAACAAAAATGATTTAAGCAAATTCTACCAAGCTGGAACGAAATATGTTTTTGTAGGAAAACTGTAGAGGAATATACAGAGTTTCCTGTATTTAAATGTGCAGAACTAAAAAAAAATGCTATTCTTGATGCTTGGCTGTTAGGAGAGACATGTAGCTGCACATGTAGCAGAGCGACAATCCTTGTGTTTTTAGTTTTGCTGAATTATAGACAGATTGGGTTTACCAAGCAACAATGAATTGTAATGTTACGCTTCTAGTCTGCTCAGAAAATATTTCTCCTGACTTTCTCACACATAAATCCCACAAAACAACAACAGACGGCAACAATCTGGAGAACAGCTTAAAAGGAACAGTTATAAAACTTTCAGTGTAAGCCCTATAATTATTTTTGAAAGATATAATTTAATTCAGTGTCATACTTTTTGGGGCGAAATTAGCTATAATGACCCAGGAAAAACTAAAGACATTCTTTTCTGTGTGACTAGAAAATAATTGTCACTTCTCCAGTCAATTTTCTGCAAACTGCCACACAAAATTTAATAGAAAAGTAATCTCTAGGAAGAAAAACCTTGACAAGTGTGCTGTTGGGCTGATGATGAAACTAATATGATAGGAAATAAGGGACCTTCTTAATTTTAGTTTATATGAAAAAAAAAAACAGAGTAATTTAAGCACAAAAGTACCTGTTGAACCCACGGACCATGTGATGTTGAGGTTAAAGTTGTTTGATGCATTAATGGACAGGTCCAAGTTCTTGTTTGCCTAAATAGAGAAACCCAAATCAAAAATATTATATATATATATATATATAGATATAGATATATATAGATATATATAGATATAGATATGCATACAGTAGCACAAAAAAATTGACAGAATTGACAGAAATGATGGAAAACAAATAGTGGTTCATAAGGTGAGATCAATTGTTGGTGCAATTTAAGTTTGACAAGTTTGATAAGTTTAACATGATACAAATATAAAAAGTAATATAGTACACAATAAGAAAAGTAAATAGAAAAGAAGAAAAGAAAAAATACAGATATCTGTTTCAGTTAACATATCATGCTCAAAATGGGTAGG
>JAUZNJ010033133.1:0-13320 GCA_034780135.1 Jordanella pulchra
AACAAGTAAGCACTCCCTCTTTCCAGGAGTTTATCAGTTCCCACAGTCATTTAACTCACCGCCTCTCTTCCCTGATTGCAGCTGCTCCTGAGTTCCTGGTTATTGTTTCCCTTTCAGTTGCTTTATCAAATCTCTTGTACATATTGTAAATAAATTATTGCATTCCCTCCTCTTCTCCGTGAGTGTTTTCTGCATGTGGGCTCGAAGCATTAAACCCGCCATGACACATACAAACAGACAGTAATGTAGGTATATTAGATATTTGTGAAAACATTTATAACAGTATAATATACAGAGTTAGGAAACAGTTAGGAAACAATTAGGAACCAGCAGAAACGAGAACTCTCCAAAGGTTCCTAGGTCCAGACTGAATATGTAACAACTGGCACTTGGGAATGCACATACAATCTTAGCTGTACATAACACAAAGGGTTTTTTGCATATTTACAACACTTGGCATCAAGGCGTTAAATAAAATAAACGAATAAGGCATTCACTCATTTGGTGACTTTTTCCAGCAGTCTATGGGCAAAAGGCTGGCTACCCCTGGGCAGATCACCAGTCCATTCCATGACAACACACAAACACACTTAAGGACAATTTGGAGATGAAAATTAATCGAGCAATAATGTTATTGGACTGTTGGAGGAAGATGGAGTACCAGGGGAGAGTCCAGGCATCCATTGGGAAAACATACAAGCTCCATTAAGAAAGACTCTAGACCAAGGACTGAACCCAGGAGCTTCTTGCTTCAAGGCAACTTTGCTGTAAGCTGTGCTAACATGCCCAGCTTAACCTGTGGCACTCTATAGGAAAGTTTTAAGCCTGGCCTTAAAAGTAGACAGGGTGTCTGCCTCATGAACTAAAAATGGTAGTTGGTTCCACAGAAGAGGAGCCTGACAACTAAAAGATCTGCCTCCCATTCTACATTAATAATACATTATACGTGTTTCATGATGTTATTGGTAGTAACTGATGTGCAGAAATTACAAAGAAAATCTTTTCCATCCTTTTTACAATTACTTAACTTTATGTTAGTTTCTTGTATGACCCCCCCCCCCGAACCCCCAACATTAATTTAAGATTGTTGTTGTAACATAGCAAATATAAATAACTGTGAAGACCTTTGTGATGGAGTGCATCTGGACATATCCATGCTAATAAGGTCTGTGGCAGCAGGTTCCTGGATATTACAGAGTTTGTGTGCTCTACACTAATTAGTAATTTCATTAAATTTGTATGTCTTCGTCGTCTTGTTTTGAAGAATGGCTCTGACTAATCAAATGAGGTTCTTGTGTTTGTAGATCGGTGCAGTTTAAGTGCTCACCCAAATAACTATTCCCACAGTCACTAATTCTAAATTACAACAACACACTAAACTGCCTTGGGTAATAGATGAGGACGTAAGGAGATCATGTCCTCAGAATAACAAACACAAAAGCCATCCTCCCTCCCTTTCTCGTTTGTCTATCCGTCTTTACCCTTTATTGTTCAAAGAAATCATGCTTGTCTCTTTCTTGGAGTGCAAAAATAGGCAGAAGCTCCCTCAGGACATGGTAAGGGCAGGCGGAGGTTGATTTGCTGTGCAATCTGGGTCCTTCATGAATGCAAATAAGTCTCAACTTCCCTTTGAGACGTTTTCTCATATGGCCAAGCACTGATTCTGTTTTTCAGTCTTTCAAACTCTTCTCCAGACTATCATTCATCCCATCCATATGAAGGTCCTTCAGTTGCATGTTCTGTATCTTATAGTTAAAATATTGAAACCGAGGTGCACTTTCTATGTGATGTGCCCTCTTCTCTTCTTTGCTTGTGGTTTGGATTTGTCTGCTACCTTGAACCCACCCCTTTAAACGTACGCGTTCACAGGTTCATGATCTGAAGCTGGATTGATTTAGCGAGTGGATAACCAGCTCGGTGGTACCGTTGATCCTGATTGCCATTGCTGTGAATTGGTTAAAATGGATAGGCTGGGAGTAATCCCACAAGGTTGAGGCCAATATCAGAACTGCAGATCCAGGGACCAAATCCGTTTTATTGGTTTTTACTCAACAAGCCCCAGGTTGAAAACAGGCTGTGATTAATCAGCTGATTAAAGGTCTGATTTTGTGCCTCCTATCAAAGACACACTTGAAATGTTTTACCTCCCATGACCCCTTTTAAAGCCCAGAATCCATTTTCATTTGGTAATCTGAATACAATCCATCCTGACCACAACGAAGGCGCACGCACTGATAAAACGTCACTCCAAGCAGAAAGTAATGTTAAAATACAAAAAACACATCTACAGCACCCTAAACAAGGTCCAGACAGGCTTTTTATTAAGATACAACTTTTACTTGTTTGAATCTCCTGCGTAAGGAATAAAGAACACACACACTCTCTCTCTCTCTCTCTCTCTCTCTCTCATCAGCAACTATTTTATTCATAAAGGAAATGATGAGTTTCGACCAACATGCAGACAAACAGTGGAGGCAAAAAGTAGAGTAAAAATATTTCATGAAGTAGAAGGAAACTGAAGTGGTATTAAAAAGGAGAAATAAAACTGTTTGCAAATAAAGTGGAAGGACTTGAGCAAAACTAAGTCAGAACACAGGTGAACTGAGTTGAATAATTATTGGCAAACAAGAAACAGCTGAAGGAGATTGGATTGATTGGAAAGAACCAAAACGAAAGGAGAAAACTGCAGTAAAGACCAAACAAATGAAGCCAGACATTAAAAACTAGAATAGGATTAATTAGAGAAAAGAGAAACACCTAACTTATATCAACAAGAGAAAAATGAACATATATGGGAAGGGTTAGACACATAGCAAAACTTATAACAGACTTAAGGCAAAACTCCAAACACTAAAAAGTAAATAAAACCAATAGTTGGAGTTCACAATAAAATAAGAGAATAAAAACATACAAAGATAAATCAAAGACCCAAAGGACCTTAAATCATGACAGATATGTTGCTTTCCAGACCCTGTATTAATGAATTTCTCGCCTTTTATTGAATGTGTTGAAACTTTAATAAAAAAAACAAACCAATATAAACCTGATTCCTTCAAATACACGACATCTTCCGCTGTTTCCCCGCCTCCGCACTAGACAGCAGAACCTAGAATCTGCCGTCCAGTCCTTTAAAAGTTGGGACGGTTCCCTCTTTTAGTCAAATAATGTCCTTGATAGGATTAGCGCGACTAAAGCGTCTTAATGTATGGAAAATGTATTAAATGTGATGGTAAGAGTCTATGCCTCATTAATGACAGAGTCCAATTATTTGTTCAAAATCTCCTGGCTCCAGTAGGACTAACCTCCACCTCAGCTTAATTATGTTTGAGCTCTTTCATGCTAATTTCAAGCGTAAAGCAGGCTTCCTAATGATGCTGTGTGCTTGATTGCTCAGGCTCCTCTGCCAGTAGGATGCATATCATTTGCTTTTCTCTGTCATTAAGGAAATAATCTTATGGAAATTGCCAAAAGCAAATTACACCAGCCACTGCTGGAATCTTCAGTGCGGCATACAATAAAACAGCTGTGCAGGTAAAGCTGACAAGCTTTTAGCGGAGCTGTTCACCTCTCCACTCTTCCTTTATAATCCTCATGAATATTGCTGACTTTGTTCTGCAGAAATGGGAAATATATTTCATTTACTGTGCTTCAACACTGCAGGCTCGGCTGACCTTGCATCCTTTTGCATTTTTATAAGGTGGCCGGGGAAGACTTCTGTTCTTTGGAAGCTTCGGTGTTAGGAACTGTTTCTGGTCTCTGCAGGTGCAGCAATGACAACATGACATAATGAAAGCACACTGCTGGTGAAAAAATCGTGTTTACCTTGCAAATCCTGGTTATTAAAAGCATAAATTATTGCCTTTAAAATCATCCTGGCATCTACATATTGCACAACGTGGGTGTACATAATAAACACCAAAATTAGACTAAGCCTTCAGTATATGTTGTGATACATTTCTCAGTATGTCATAAGTATAATTTATACAGACCATTTGTAAGCAGCATTTTGAGGCTTTTATTAGTGATAAACATGTGATTTGAGCTGTTACTTTTGGGAAGGATATTCTTTATCATTTGCTAGAATTTGAATTAGCTTTATATAAAGCATTTATACTGACTCTGCTGTTGCACCATGGAAAATGAAAAGCCATTCCTTCACTTGCTTTAGGGATCTACCTTCAAACTAACTTTCCAATTTTGAGATGTTAAATGCAGCTTCCAGAGGTGTGTAGTAAATTATTACATAATTCCAATTCTAGAGGTAGTTCACAGTAGAAATGGACCAATGCAGGTTTTTTTTAAGGTTTGCACTTTGACATTAATCTAACTGAACTCGATACCTGCTGACATTTATTATATATTTGTTGTTTTGGAGTTGCCCACTTTTAAAAGTGATATTTCTTTTTCTTCCTCAATTCACAAGGTAAAAATGACATAAGTGTTACACAAGTTCCAGTTAAAAAACAACAACAAAACCTTTAAGAAATGAAAGAAAATATTATCAATGTATAGCGAACAGGGGAGCAGCAATGCATATGCTTTACTTGATCCAAGGCGTGGCTGCCGACTGCGGTAATGAGCTGTGCATGTTTCAACCAGTACAAGAAAAAAACATTAATACTGTCTAAAAATATCTGCTGACTAATGTCTTTGTCTATTTGAGTTTCACAGTACTTTTTAATTTTACTAAGGTTACTCAGTACTTGAGTAGCAATTTTACAAAGTACTTTTCTTACTATTAACTTGAGGAATTTATTAGCTACTTTTTACTTTTACTGGATTGAGAAAAAAAAAATAAAATTGAAGTAATCCTCTTTTCCACAAGTAAAAGTTTGGGACACCTTAATTTGGGATTTGTGTTTAGACCAGAGATCTGCAGCCTTTAAGGCCCAAAGAGCCATTTCACCCCTGAGTCCAGCTAAATAAAAGTTGTTTAGAGCCACAAACATTACATGACTTTTCAGTAAAACACAACTTCTTTTTTTTTATATCTGCAGTAGGAAATCTGTTCCCATCTTAAAACAACCAGTTCACAGATACACATTATTACTAAATACTAAGCTGCAGCTGAAGATTTATTCTACCCTGATTAATATTAAATAATCACCATAGCCGTCCACACACACAGATATCTAAGAGATACCTGCTTTTTTATGTTTACTTTGGTTGTGTGTTGTCTTCTTTTTGCTGTTATGTTCTGTTTTCTTTCTGTCTCGTCTCATACAGGTGTGGAAGCAGACTTCTAGGAGTGACTTTATATCTTCTGAATTATCTAATTTTAATGCTTTGTTTTTTTCCTGTCTCTCTGTCTTTCTCTCTCTCTTTAATTATCATCCCCTCTTCCTTCCTCACCTCCCTTTCCATGTTTGTTGTATAAAATTTTACTTCCTAAATCATTTTCAATAAAGTTTCTGTATAAAGGTACCAAGCAGAACCTCGTGGCAACAGTCCTAATGGTCTGCTTGTGAAAGCAAAGCTGTTGGGCTATTACCTAGCTCTGGGACATTGATTCCCAGAGCTATACTGGCAAAACAGGACACAAAAAGAAAAAAAAAACTAAACAAAAAAACTAACAGTTCTTCTGTACTTATAGATTTTAAAACAAGGGAAAACACATAAACATTCCTTATTGATGCAAGGAAAGTTTGGATTTTTTTTTATAAGATATTATATAATATGTGAAAGAAAAAAATAGGTAACGACAAGAGAACTAGACCTTAAACCATATTTCTGGTACTTTTAATGTCATTCTATTGTGAAAAATTAGTTCCATATTTCTTTTGGTAACCTGCTACAGCTTCTAAGACTGGTATTCTTTTTTTTTTTTTTTTTTTTTTTTTTTTTTTTAAGACTGGTATTCTTACTTATGCTATGGTCAAAACCCTTAGTTAGCTTATATATCATTTTTAGTCTCTATGAAGAACCAAGGTAGAGGGTCCAAAGAGCAAATTGGGTCTTCGAAGCAGCAGGTTGCAGACCCCTGGTTTGGATTTTGTCTGAGCCATTCTAGCGTACTTTAATCTCAACTGTTATAGTAGCTCTTTCTGTATAGTTAGTGTTAGAAAGTAAGTAACTAATTTTGTTTTGAAAAGCAAGTCTACATATTAAAAACATTTCTTTCTCTACAGTATTACAAACGTAAAACATAAACGGAGCAATAAATATGAAGATTAATCTCTAACTTAGCCTCTAATCCTAAACATCTTTCAGTAATGTGTTGCATTTTCCTTCTTCCATCTTCAACTCTAACCAATTTTCTTACCAGAGGCTGAAGAGAAGCATCACCAAATCATGATGCTGCCACCGCCATGTTTTACACATTTTCCCAGAGGTCTTCTTATCCTCCTATAAGCTAACAATGTCCTGAACTACTGAGGGATGTCGAACTTATCCCATTTATGCTCCATGAGTTTCAACAAGCATCCCAACACATATATATCTTGACAGGACGGCACTTCAGACTGCCATACTGATCTACAGTAAGTACACATTAAAAAAACAAAATCAAAACAACAATAGCTGACTTTCAATTTTGCAAATTCAATGCCAAAGATAAGGCTGCAGTCAATGAGACTTATCAAAGCTTAGAAATTGTGTGTTAAGCTAAAAGAAGAGTTTACCTCTGTGTATCAAGGTCTGAAAAACAAAATCTATGGTGAGCCGATGTTATATAAAATAAACATTGTCTGTAATCTCCTTAAAACAAATGAAAGAACTTTTATTTACCCTAAACCAGTTAACAGAAACAAGCTTGGTAAAACAGTTTTCAAACAGTGTTTCAACTTCATTTGTTAATATGTGAGCCTTGAACAGTTTGGTGTTTGTTTTTATTAGGAACATAGATAACACAATGTCAAATATTGTGATCCTGAGGTTACGTTAAATAATCCATCTAGGCGTGCTGTATTGCTAAAGGTAACGATTACACAAACATGAAGCAGATACATGCGGAACAATCCCTGCATTAGATGACAGACGTGTTTAGCATCACGCCAAACGTGCACCTTCTGCAACGAGCATCAAACACACCCTGACAAAAAGAACTACATGAGTACCAAAACATGTGTGTACATCTCATCTCTCTTTCCACCCCCTACAGTTTCTATGGGTGTGATTGACTTTTTCATTTTCTTTGTGTACGCTGATTTTTTTTTTTATTTTTGTAGTTGCTGTTGCCTCTGAGACATGGCTCATCCACTGCCTCCGGCTGTGAGCTTTAACCCGCAAATTCCTGCGAGGTGTGTAACCCACCACTTTAAATCTACACATACAGGCAGACACATGCATCTTTAAGGACTTATTTATACAATAAGAACCCAGAATTTACATACATTACCTTAGATCATGCATGTTAAGGCTGCCAACAAGGTCACAGCTGAACCCTTGCCTTATATTAAGATAACACAGATGACAGCTGCAGACGTGCAATGTGGATTCACTCGAGGCAGTGTAGTGATTCTATATTGTGCTTGATCCAACTTATCCTCCTACCAGCTATGACATATGAAATACATAGACCTTATTATCACATAATTGCAGGGTGCACCAGAGAAGAGCCCTTAATGCTAAACAATGGGGCCTCTGTTCCCTCAGTGGAGGTTTTTAATGGCACTAAAAAGCAGAGTGGGATGTATGGAACCAGTGATGTCTCTCTCTCCCAGCTCTTTTTTCCCGTGCCTTGCTTCTATCACATTCAGCTGGCAAACACAGTCTTTCTTGGACAGTCATGCTGATTGGGCTTTCCCAGCCGCGGATTCCTCCAGGACTGAACAGTTTTCCAACATGGCAGCAGATCCAATCCCACTTCCTGCGTTAAAGCCAGGCACAAAGAAAGCTGTGCATAATTTGCTTCTCCTCATTGCTCTGTCTCTAACTGAGATAGATGCAGATGAGCTTCTATGTATCTCACTTCACATATGTGTGTGTGTGTGTTTGTACGCTCTAAGCAAGAAATGCTTTAGTCTGTGTTTTAAGAGTGAGTCCAGTGTGGCAGGGGGAGAGCATAATCTGATTTAAAGCATGTCAAGAATTGTGAATAATTTCCTCATTACCTCCGCCCCATATTTAATTTAACATGAACAAGGAGAACACTTTTGTGTGCGTGTGTGTGTGTCTATGTGTGATGACTTTGTGTGCATGTCACACGTATGCAGAAGACAGTCTCATTTCTTCCTGCTTGAGAGAGAAGGAGTCACTCCTTGTGCACTTCTCCTCTCGCTTTGCCTCCCTCACCAACCCCCCGGGAGCTACAGCTGTCACAGTGTCACTTTTCCCATCTATAATTGAGGAGTGTGCACAGCACACAGCCTGTGAAACCATGTCAACTACTGCCACTTGCTTCTGTTAAATAATCAGGCAGAACCAACACTACAGAGGGGGTACGCTTATGTTGCTGCTTGTGTAATCAGTCCCCCATCCCCGCCCACCCCTCCTAGAATAGTCCAGTTGCTAACTCCCAGTTAGTCTAAACTGTTGCAATCAAAAGCTTTATTCTTTGCCTGTGACCATCTTTTTAACATTCTGTGGCTCTATCTTTCATACCATACCTCATCCAAAAAGTTAGGTTGTCTTGAGCTGCTTTCTATAGTAATGCTTCTATAGACTTAGGCTGCTAGAGGACATAGGGACCACTTTTCATCATTCTGCTTCATTAGATATCTATTCTCATATTCTGCAGTGTTTCTTAGTTCACAACTTGATGTTCTCTCTTCTTTTTCCTGTCAAAGTAGCTTCATCTAGTCTGTTCCTGTTTGACCCCATCATGGAATAAAATATCAGCTGTGCTGCTGCCATCAACACCTTTGTTTATAGACATTGGAGCTTGGCCTGTTATCAGTGCAGCCTTGTTTATTTTACTGTGAATAACTTTAAGTGCTTTCTTTCATTCTGTGACATGGGAGGTGGCTCAGAGCTCGTCTGCTTGGCTGTGTCTTTCCTGGACGGGGCCACCTGTGGAGCTGGTTAACGGTTACCTTTTGTATATCTGCTTCATTTTTTTATCTGTTTCTATCAACTTGAACCCCAGTCGGCTTCATCAGACGGCTGCTCACAATGAGCCTGGTTCTGCTGGAAGTTTTTTCCTCTCCACTGTTGCTGTATCCGTGCCCGCTGTGAGGGATTGCTGAAGAGTCAATGACAAAATGCAAACAAAAATCGGTGCCACAAACTCATCCAGGTGGAGCATATCTTGCAAGTCAGTGACAGAATGCAACCAACTAGTTTTCCTTGATAGACTTTTTTTTCAACCAATCTGACTATTTTTTTCTGTTAGGTGCCTTGAGATGATATATGTTGTGAATTAGAGCTATACAAATGAAATAAACTGAATTTTACTTTATCAGTTTGAAAATTACACCTGGGTTAGGGGATGTTGGTAATAACTATACTCTACCTTTTATTCCGTTGGCACAGGCATGGGAAGACATGCTGCCTTAGTTTAATGCCACTATTTCATTGCGTTCTTACTCATCTGAAGTTATTTCTATCAAAGCAACACTGAGTGACTTTTAGCCACTAAGGGCACCATACCCGTACCTTCTAGGTTTATCGTGCCTAAAAGTAACTGGCAACACTGCAGTGTCGTAAAATAAAATCCCTTCCCTCTGTGTTTTGGAATTGATAGCAGACCAGCAGGTTCACGGGGTTACTTGGAAACTTAAGACCACATTCACCCCTCTAAATTAAACCAAATATGTCTTGATATGATCAGGTAGGGGTGTAGATGGTTAACAATGTTTGTTAAGGGAAGTTCAGGCTAACGTAAAGCTGTGTCCTATGGAGAGGCAGGGCTCTTCCATTTTTACAAAACGTACAGAAAGTCAACTCCACATGTCAATTAATTCAGTCTTTAATATAGTATTTTTTAAGTATTTATCATTTATTATTATTTTATCTTTTTTGTTACATATTTTCCATTTCAAAATTTAAAGTTTAAATTTATTTTCCAATGTTTAAACAATATTCTTTGTTAACTTAATATTTTTGCAACTTAAGTTATTTCAAACGCAAGGAAAAAAGTTTGCACGAAAATTTTTGAAGGAAAACTAATCCTAGCAATGTAAGTCAATTTAATATAACTTTAATTTCACTAATAGGACCTAATCTGCTCCTGCAGTAAGGTGGTTTTGGATGGATCTAACCTTGTCAAGTTAGGCAAGTTCTATCACGAGTGTTAGCCGGCACAAAGCATAATATGTAAAAAGTGCTGCCCATCAACATGTAAAATCCTTCAATAAAGCCAGAAGCCACATATTGTTGCTTAAAATCTTATCTTCTGGTGAGAATGCAAACTTTTTTAACTAAAGTATTACAAAAAAAACCTTTAACTTAACAAATATCTTAATTGATCAAATATGACTGCTTATAAGACAGGTTTTTCCCCTCTTCTGCCGCCATGCAGAAAAAGAGATTGCTGTAGAGTCAACAGCATAGTGCAAGTGAATGTCTACTGTCGCTCCGTGCTCATCCAGGAGGAGCGATTGCTGCAAAGTCAGTGATCCGATGCAATCAGCTGGTTTTCCTCAGAGAGAAAACTTTTAACCAGTCTGACTTTATGACTGAATTGAATTGTCTCTGTAAATTGCCTTGAGATAACGTGTGTTATAAATTGGTGTTAAAGCAATAAACTGAATTGAAGCTGATTTGAATCATTCAATTTTGTTGGGATTCAGCTCAGAAATCTAACAAACAAGAGAGACAAAAAATTACAAAAAGTTTTAGCATGTCACTTTTAGCAATAGGGTGTTGTAAATAATTCCAGCAACAGTCAAACTAGATGGACATGAGGAGGAGGAGGAGGAGGAGGAACAGAGAGGAAGGCATCTGATTGTTTTTTTCCATTGGACCCGATGGCGGGAATTGGTCAGGGTTTTTTAGAGGCTAAAAACTCTCACAGACGTCTGATTTTTGGCTAATCTCAGGATGGAAGAACAATTTCATTCAATATAACAAAAAGTGTTTCTGAACAGGATTTCCAATTATAGCTATAAGTATATAAAAACTTCATGATGTTGTTTTTCTTGTCTTGTACTTTTCCTCAATTAAAAATTAAAACATATGATTGAGTTCATGATTTAACAACATAATATAACTCTGCTGTCAATGCTGTGCATTGATTTAGGGTTGTTTTTTCTCCTACTGTATGAATCCATCTGAACCAATTGTTTTGAATTTGACCATGAATATGTTTTCGTAATCCTGCATCAGGGATTCATCAGATTTATTCTCCAAATTCAGCCTTTTTGATAGTTTTTATAAAGGCAATAATATATTTTCCAAAACTAATCAGGCTGATTTAATTCTTATATAAACATTGTTTTTAATAATTGTACTAATAATAGTAGAAGTCGTATGGATGCTATATATGTGCTAAGTCTCTTTTTTATTGTGTCAGACACTTTTGTGTAATACTCTAGTATCTGATCAATTATCATAAATGAGGTTATTAGTTGGATTGCCCATTTAAAATGAACTTCCCTGCAAGGGATGGTGAGGGGATCCAAAAAACATACTTTTGGTATCTCAACCCTTTAGAAAGGGTTTTAAAGCCGCTACAGGAACAAAGCATTGAAAGTTTTCCCTCACTGTTCGCTACCTCTCCATGAACTTTTCCCTAAGCTTTTGAATAATCAAAGAACAACTATTTCTGTTTTTATATTCTAGTTGCTTTACAACTAATAAGGTGATTTGATTTGAAACTAAAGTGTAGAAGAAAAATATATGCTAAATAATTAAAAAAAATAGTTTTAGGAAGAACCTTTTTAATAGAATGTAATTACTAGGTTTACAATAGTTTAACCAACATCTTTACTTTAACTTTGGTGTTTTTTAGATTTTTCTTTTCTGTTTGTTTTCTGTTTAGCTGATTGAAGGAGACATTCTCAGTTCCTATCTAGAGGCTCCTGGGATGTGGGAGTGTGAAGATGCTTTTCTATTGGTTGGCCTGCGTGTTAGAAATTCCATTTTTATTGGAAACCTTGCTGCCACCTTGCACCTTTTCAGTTATATCTATGACGATGATTGGCAATGGAAACCTGGTTCAAGGGGGTGAAGAGGAGAAAAAAAACAATTCTGCAAAATATGGAAGAACACTTGACAAGATCCATAAAAACTTTTCCTACAAGAAGAAGAAAAATATCTTTAACAGAATCTCAGTTGATCCATGGACCATGACACACTCATGGAACAATTAGACCTACATGTGATGGAAGCCTTTCTGCTATTCTTCCTTATCCCTGTCAAACATGTTCCCCCACCATTACTCTGCATCTTCACAGCTCTTTTTTGACTGTCAAGGTTGTTTTCTTCACTCCACCCTCCTTGTCCCATCTCTCCACTTGAAGCTCAGAGGACACCAACAGAATGTCAGTTCAGCAGTGTGTCTGGAGGGATTTCTGCTGAGGGAAATGCATATTTAATGACACCTCCAACTGGGTCTTTTTCAGACTCAGCCCTTAACGTCCCACGGGATGAACAGAGAGATAGGAGGGACATTACCCATACTTACCTTTAGTTGACCCTAAAATCATTTTGCCCCACTGTAAGTTAGATTTATTGGCAAAATCCACAGATTATCATCCGTTTGCATTAAACAAACTAGCCAACAATTCAAACACCTTAGCATAACTAATTTTAAAATTGTTTCCTCCAAATTAAACACATGCCAGTTTTTATTGCCTAGTGCATTCTCAAAATTGCTCAGTCATTAAAATCATCTGTAATATAAAACAGTGCAACATCTTGGTGCGATGGCTTTCTACAACAATTAGGCAGACAAAAGATTTTAGGAAAGAGGAACTTTAGGCCACTTCTTATCAGAAAAAGCCTCAGGTTAAGTTTTTCAAGTCCTACTGGAAATTTTCGAATGAGTCAAAAACCAGGTGACTGCGATGGCTCTTCTGGTATCTTTCATGTCTTCTTCTGTAATCAGGCCCTTAAATGTTTTAAGCCTAGAATCTCTGTCCTGTTTTAAAGTCAAAAGACACCCAAGCTTTTGTAATATCTAAAGTTCAATGAAAATTGATCAAAAACAGCCCAGGTACTTGAAGTGGTCATTGAAACCTCTTGGTTGGTTTCATTAGATGTGCCCAAGAACTTTTTATACACCTAGAGTTAATTTAATTTGGTTCAAATCAGTTAAGGATTTGGTTTAACTTATAGATTTAGTAGGTGGTGCATTTTCTTTAAAAGGGGCGTAGTCATGTTATATGGCTATAAGAAAAACACATAATAAAAGATTTTCATCTTTTTTTTTTTGAGCTTTTTACAGCACTAGTGGCTCGTTTTTCTGACAGTAGGTTGACAGGAAAGGGGGTATGAGAG
>JAUZNJ010033135.1:0-13319 GCA_034780135.1 Jordanella pulchra
TATTCACATTTTGAACAAAGCCAATGGAGTCTAAGATAGCATTGAAGGCTGTATTTAAGCTATCACCTTCAATATCACAAATCAAGTTGACTAACAGAGTTTTTGAAGGAAGAGACCTTATATTAAATAAACCACATTTAAGTGTTTTAACTTTTGTCATTTTAATTTTAATGAGATTTTCATGTTTTTTTTCCTTTAGGGTACTTTTCTAATTTGATTTCAGCACTGCTCCTTCCCTCTGCTAGACTTTTCACAGGTCTTGACTTTTTTTAGTTAATTATCTCTTCTTTAATGAAGCACACCTACTACAGGGTGTTGATGTCATTCAATGATCAGCATTTAATTTACTTCATTGGCTTTCAAGCCTCTACAGCTCAGAGTAGAACAACATGCATGAAAAATACTCATTTGCCTGATAATCCTGCAAACACTCTATATGGGGTTAGCTGTGTCGGACGGAGGAAGCAGTTGTGTTGCTGCTGCCTCTAATCTGGGCTCTGTGGCTGCAGGCCCAGTTTCCAGCTCACTCACAGAGTTCTGTTTACCTCCTAAGGGCAGCGGGTCGCTGTGGCGCCGAACCACAAGTTGCACAGCTCAGCGTCCAGCAGCTAATCCGTATTAGTGTGCAGTGCACCAAAGCTGACCTTACTGTGGCACTGAAGTCTATGCCAAAGGGTTGGGTAACCTAGTTAACTGAGCCATGGCTCCTTTAACTAACATTAACTAGAAACTAGAGTGGAAACTACTGGAGGATTTCTGATCCTGTTGTCCCTGGCTGTCCCCTCTGTACCTGAGACTGTTCTGGTATATAGTGAAATAAAATAAATGCAATTTATAGCAAACAGTCCCTGCAGTAGTTATCATCATCTTCATCATCATCAGTGATGGCAGAGTGAGTGGCTGAGCAGACAGCTAGCAAAACAAAATGTAATTTAACAAAGTAAAAGAAAAAACTGTTATTGGGTCATAAAGCTGACAAAGATCGATCCTGATCACCATTATTGGCTTAAAAATAGAAAGGGTACGGCTTGTTATTGAATCATTGTAGGCTATTAAAAACTGAGCAACATTAAAATAAAACGTCCAGAGTTTTATTACTTCAGATGTAAAGAAAAAGCACAAAGTATTTGCCTTGGCCATATGTTCACACAGGGTGTATTTACTCATTTCTCTCCCCAGCAAACGCATCATAACTATTCAGCCATAAAATGGGTGTTTCATCATCCGTCCAAAGCTGGTCTCTATTCCAACACCATGAATCTGTGACCGAGCAGAATAGGACTTCTTCCCACACGGGTGGCATATTAAAGGGTTAACACTGGGAAGCACAGAAGGAACTAATGGGTAACCTAGTTAACTGACCCACTAACTAACTTTACCACCTCTAACTGGGAACCTAAGAAGGAGCTATTTGGAACTTAGTTCAACTGAACCATCATTTAAAAAAGAAAGGAAGTGATGATCTCTGAAGGATGCTGTCGGCTCACTGGGTCATTCAGTTCCTGGTGAACCGTGCCGTGGTTGTTCAGAGAACAAGGTGTGGTTTCATCCTGGGTCCTGGACTGAACCAGTTCTCCATCTGGGACATATTTCCAACCAGTTTTATTTAATTCTGGGATAAAAAGAAACCAGCTGCAGATTGGGCCGAATAAAACGTTGCTGTGCTGCAGCTTTGACTCGTATTAAAGCAGCGCTGTGTGACCTTTGACCCCAGTATTAGCTTAATCTGGGTTATTCAATGATTTTTCAATTCAAAATTCAGATGCTCTGTGTGCTGCTCTTCCTAGAAACTGTCCCACGAGGGTCTCTGATCGGGTCATGTGACCCAGAGCTCCGATCTGTCAGGCTGAGCTCCTCTTAACCACCAGAGCTAACTAAGCTAACAGCTGTTAGCTCGAAGCCTCAGTTGATCCTGTTTCTGGTTCTGATCCAGAGGTTGAATGTTTCCTCGTCTTTAGCAGGAACTCCAGAACTTCTGGACCTGCTGGTCCCAATGAGTCTGATACCAGAACCAGAACACAGACTGGGTCATTAAGAGACTGTGCAGTGGTGTCAGGCGCCTGCAGGGGGCGCTAAAGTTGGAAGCTTCAGGTGTAGCATCCCTAGTGATAATTATAATTTATTTCTTTATAATTTATTTTGTTTTTGCTAAATTCAGAGCCAGAATGTTTTAATCTAATGAAAGTGGACTGAGATCGAGCAAAGATCTACGGCAGAGTCTGCAGGATAATCCAGGGTCTGGAAATGTTTCGGCCCTGATGTTGTTGTTTTTATCAGTTCTGCCCTCAAACTGAACCAGACTCGAAGGTTCTGTTGTTGGACCCGTTTCATGAGCTCTGCATCATCATCTCTGCTCTCCTGTCCTGTCTGGTTCTCTTTATTTTAACATCTTCCTGTTTCTTTGTTGTCTATTCAGCCAACGAAGCATCATGGCCAAACATCACTAAGAATGGACCGGACCGGAGGACCTGCAACACAGACCTGGTACTGTTTCTGCAAAAAAACTCTGATTATTCTGTTGCATTAAAGCTTTAATCCTGTCTGGCATTAAATCAGACCCAACTGGTCCTGGTCAAGTTTGACCAGAATCACCAGGATTCTGGAGTTGATTACTAGAACTGAGAGAGAAGGATGGTACTTTCTGGACCCAGTGGACCCATATGCTTCTAAAGAGGAAGTGATTACACCGGTTCTGTCAGCAGGGATGGACCAAAGCCGCTGCTGTAAGAAGACCCAGATTATTGGACCCAAATGGTATCTGATGGGGATGAAAATGAGCAAATAGACGGAGCCTTTAAAGCACAAACTCAGCCTAGAGGGCCTGATTCTGACGACTGCAGTTCAGCAAAAGGCTGTTAATCACCTGCTGAAGCAGGGAAGCCTCTAGAAGCTGCAGGACACCGGCCCTCGGGCTGAGTCTGGGCAGCTCTGCTTTAAAAGTTCCTGACCAACAAACAGAACCAGGAAGAGTTTGGTCTGATTGTCTTCTGCTGCCGGATGGTGTTCTCTAAAATGGTGTTTGTGCTCCGCCCAGCAACTGCCCTCCGGGTATGGTACCTACCCCAGTACCGCCCACCAGGCGGCCAGCCATCGCTGCCCCACTGGCTCGCTGCCCCGTTCTGCCCCCGGCACCCTGGGCTGGCCTCGGTCGACCGCCCCCTTGTCCTCTTCATCCCAGCAGACCCAGCAGCGTGTCTCTGTTCCTCTGAACCCAAACTCAGGTAGGAAACACAGACAACTGAATCACCTCATTTCCATAGAAACTCTCCTCTCTGTATTATTATTCAAACTAAATGCCACTGATGTATATAAATGAACATCAATGGTTTTCCATACCGTGTTATTTTTGCCTTTGGGTTCACATATTAGCTCCGTTTGCAGGGTGATTATGTTGGGACTTTCTAGGTCCTTCTTTTTGTAGTGTCTGTTGTTTCTTCCTGTTTCTTCATCAATAATCAGTTCATCCAGCTCTTCCTCTGGCTGCTTCCTGATGTCAGTCTGGTCCAGAAATTGAAAGCGTGGTGAAAATGGTTCCCTGCCCTTCATTTGTCACACAGGAACAGAACACCAGACGGAAATGCTCCTCAGTGTAGCAGGATGAAGGCCTTAGAAGAAAAGTTGGACACAGACTTAAGCCAACCATGTTTTATGAAACAGCAACTTTCATCAGATCCGTCTTTAACCTTCACTCACAGCAGAATTCTGGGAGTTTGACTGGTGGAGAATAATGTCTCCATGTCTGAACCGAAGCAATCACGCGGTCTGGTCCACACAGACATGTTTCAACTGTGATCAGAACTTTCATGTTTAGATCCAGTTTTTACATTTATGCCTCTCTGTGTGGGAGGTTCTGCCTCAGGTTCTGCCTCCTCCTCCCAGCCGGTTCCACTCTCCCTTCCAACGGAGCGCATAGACCCCCCGCCCGCGGTGGCGGTCCGTCCCTACGTCCCGGACCACCCGTCTAGACCTCAGTCCCCCAGGAAGGGGCCCCCCACCATGAACAGCAGCTCCATCTACAGCATGTATCTCCATCAGCCCCAGACCAAGAACTACGGTTCTCTGAGCAACCGGACGGCTGTCAAAGCAGGTAACGAGTCCTCGTCATCCTCACTGTAACCCTTCATCCTGCACATTCTGACGCTCAGGAAACCGGACCTGCTCCTCTCTGTTCTCTCTACAGTTTACGGTAAACCCATCCTCCCTACTAGCTCCTCGTCTCCATCCCCTGTCCCCTTCGTCCAGGGAGGAGGAGGAGGAGGAGGAGGGAAACCTGCAGGGGAGGAAGTCAAAGAGAATGTAGGAGGAGACTCCAAAGATGGACAGGTCCTTCCTCCACCCAGCGTGGAAAACATCCCACGACCCCTCAGTCCGACCAAGCTCACACCAGTGGGTGAGTCCACTGATCACTGCAAAGTTCAGCAGGAGGACACAATGTGCTGGTTTGATCTAGGAAAGTGGGCTGGATGTGCAGGGATGCTGGAAGGCGGATGTCGTGAGAAGATAAGCAAACTCTGTGGCCAGAGGTGTATGTGGGAGCAGGCTGGACATTCTGGGTGGAGGTGATAAAACCGCTGATAGTGGTCTTCCAGGAGTTCTTGCAGCGGCGGATGTGATGTTGGTTAGATGTTACTGAAATGTTATCTTCATCAGAGAAAAGTAGTGGTGGCTGGTAATATAGGGATACTTCAAAGGGAGAGAAAACAGTAGCTTCAAAAATGTGAATGTTTAACGAGGAGATGGGCTGTTGGAAAGACGGTGGGAAGTTTTCTGAGGGGATTCAGGGGATAAGACTTTGAAAAACAATGATGGTATTGTGGTCATACCTTTAAATGGAGGCAGATGTGGGACCAGGGCGTTTGTAAAAGGCCAGACGGTGGTTGATTTCTTTCTGGAGCAGACTGAGCAGGCTGGGAAATATTTCTTTAACATCTTTGTGAACAGATGGCCACAGAAATCTGCGATCAATGTCAGAAATGGTGCGACTCATCCTTAGGTGTGTGGAGAACTTAGAGGCATCTGCAGCAGTGGGCAAGTTTCAGGAGTGGGTTCAGATTGTTGCGCTTGTTTGATAAGATCCCAGGATTTTGCAGCGACAGTACAGCTGGGAGGCAGGATAGCTGGAAAAGATTGGGGGGGGGGGGGTTAAGCAGATAGGTAGTGCAGGTGGCCCAGGTACAGAGGCCTTAGTCCCCCCCCCCTCCTTTCCTGGCAGCCTACTGTCTGGAAAATGAGCCACTAGTGCCGTAAAAAGTCAAAAAACAAAAGCAGAGTTTGTGATCGCCCACGCCGTGGTTGCAGGTAGACGGTCTGTGGGCATGAAAAGCACATGGATACTCTGGTGTCTGAAGTGTTCACTTCAACTACGAACTTTATGGAGCGATCTGGTTCGAACTGGAGCGTTGGAGAAAAGAGACTTTAGTTCTTTGAAGGCTGTGTCAGCCTCAGGAGTCCAACTCAAAGTTGTCTTGGTAGATGTTAGGGTGGTTAATGATAAGGCAGTTTGTTTGTAAATATTGTTTTCTACTCCCATGTTCTGCTAACGTCTGCAGCAGGGGTGGGCATTTCCAGTTCCTGAGGGCTGGTATCCTGCAACATTTAGATGTGCCTTTGAATCAAGTAATTAGGTGATTGAGGAACCTCGCGATGAACTGACTGCATTCTGAGATAACTCAGCCAGTTGATTCAGGTGTGTTGGACCAAAGGTGAATCTAAAACTTGTGGGCTCTCAGGAACTGGAATTGCCCTCCCCTGGTCTATGGCCTCCCCTGTGGCCACCCCCACCAGATGATTGGTTGTTCCCCTGGGAAGTAAATCAACACCCATGGAACAAGCAGTTCTCCTCTGAGCCTGATGGTGGCAGCAGTGAGACCACCATGTAGAATTTCCTACTCGGACCTTTTAACGCTGTTTTATTAACCAAAAACTGAATACAAACATGCAGCAAAAAAAATCATTTACAAAATTATATTACAAATAAAGAGGACTAGTACAGATGAATAAATAATGTTTTAAGGTTTTATAGGCTAGAGTTTGTCTTTGCAGTCACTAAGGAGTCTCCTCTAAAGATAAAGAACATTTCTCAACTCATTTAACAAATATATTACGTGAAACCATAAGTTCCATATGCTCATATCTTACTTCAGGGATACATTGTCTACATTGATTCCTGCCAGAACACCCCTAAGAACGTTTTGTGGAACCGCCACGGGTCAAGCAGCGTGTTAATGTGGCCACCTCTTAGCCACCCCAGGAAAACTTTGCTGGAACCGCCGCTGCATGCTAGCCTGAGCGACTAACTTCGGTCTAACCGCGGAAGCTCCAGTTGTTGTCATCTGAGCAAGGTTGCCACGGTGACTGCCGCCTTTTCTGGCTAGAGAAAACAGGAAGACAGAACCATTAATTTGGATCAGAACAGTTGTAGTCAGTCAAAACTTTCTGGTGGGTCAGATGTAGATGAGATCCAAGAAGTTATACAGAATCTTGGGGTCCAGTTTCTCCAGAATGATGCGGAGCTGAAATCTCCTGGGAGTATGAGAGAGTGGGTGTGTCCTTCTGCTCTCTGATTGGTCAGGAAACAGAGGAGAGCAGAGTTCTGCTGGTTTGTGTCACCGAGCTGATTTAAAATGAGTGGAACAACCATCCCTGTCTCTACAGCCCACTCACAGCTACGCTACCAGAGCGATGCTGAACTGGAGGTTCTGCGCCGCCGCCTCAGCAACGCTCCGCGGCCCCTCAAGAAACGCAGCTCCATCACCGAGCCTGAGGGCCCTCAGGGGCCCAACATCCAGAAGCTGCTGTACCAGCGGTGAGTCGGCGTTCTTCAGGAACACAAGCAGCTCATGTCACAGTGAGCTAGACTAATGAAGGCCTTCTGTGCAGGTTCAACACCCTGGCAGGAGGCATCGAGGGGGGTTCAGGTAGGACAGACACCATGTCCACAGGACGTTCTCTCAGAACCAGCTGGTCAGCTGTCCTTCCTCTGCTCCAGGGAACCCTTTCTACCAGCCAGACTGCATTCTGGGAGACATAGATGGCGTCCATTCAGCCAATGGCAGCGTCAGCTTAGCAGCAGGGGAGGTTAAAGGTCCAACTCTGAGCTCAGAATCCAGCCACTCCCCTCCGCCTTCAGTTACCATGGAAACACCCACAGCGACAGAGAGCACCAACCAGGCAGCCCAGCTCAGCTCATCTCCTGGACCTGACAGGCCTGCAGACCAGAGAGGGTCCGGCTCCGCCCACAGCACTAAAGGCCACGCCCCCTCCACCCACTCACCTCCTGCTCCACCTTTGGCTCCAAAGGTCTGCGTATTGAAGCCCCCCCCTTCCTCAGATGGACGTTCTGCTGGTTTGTCATAAACCCTGTTTGTTCTGCAGGTCCAGGTGAGGAGAACCAACTTGAAGAAGCCGTCGTCGGAGCGAACTGGACACGGTCTGAGGGTCAAGTTCAACCCTCTGGCTCTGCTGCTGGACGCCTCTCTGGAGGGAGAGTTTGACCTGGTGCAGAGGATCATATACGAGGTGAGGCACCAGATGGGTTCTACCTGGAGCAGGTCTCTGTTGGTCATCTTCTCCACGTGTCCTCCTGCAAACTGCCCCCTACTGGCTGATTCATCCCTCCGTTCACATGTGTCTCTTTCAGGTGGAGAATCCCAGCATGCCCAACGATGAAGGCATCACTCCTCTTCATAACGCCGTGTGTGCCGGTCACCACCACATCGTGAAGTTCCTGCTAGACTTTGGGGTGAACGTCAACGCCGCCGACAGCGACGGATGGTTGGTGCTTTCAGTCCTCTCTGTCTGACCCCGCCCTGGTGCCAGATGAAGTTTTACCGTTCCTCTTACAGGACCCCTCTGCACTGCGCCGCTTCCTGTAACAGCGTTCACCTCTGCAAGATGCTGGTGGAGTCTGGGGCGGCCATCTTTGCTTCAACCATCAGCGACGTGGAAACGGCAGCCGACAAATGCGAGGAGATGGAGGAGGGCTACAGCCAGTGTTCCCAGTTCCTCTATGGTGGGTGGTCCACGGGCCTGTCCAGTTCTGAGGTTCCTCCTTAACAGACTCACCTCTGGACTCTGCTTTTCACCAGGAGTCCAGGAGAAGCTGGGGGTGATGAACAAAGGCCTGGTCTACACGCTGTGGGACTACACGGCTCAGCGGGACGACGAACTCTCCTTCAGCGACGGCGACGTTATCGCCGTGTTGCGTCGCCATGACGACACAGAGACAGAATGGTGGTGGGCGCGGCTGAATGACCAGGAAGGATACGTGCCCAGAAACCTGCTGGGGGTGAGAGAACATTACACACCTGTTAATGTTCTATGATTTAACAGCCAATGTGTTCCCGGATGGTCAGAAGGTCCACAGACTCAGCAGCAGATTAGAACGAAAGACTTTATCGATCCATGAGGGAGAAAACCTGCTGGAGATCTGTCGGGTTATATATCGGTGAAGGTTCTCAGTCATCCAGGTCAAGCTAGGAAAGTTCAGTTTAGGCAACTGGATGTGTCGTTTTCTAGAAGTTATACGGAACCTCTAGGTCCAGTTTGTCCATCCAGAAGGTGGTCAAACTTGTAAGTCGTCCAGCAGAGGGAGACAGAGATTGGACGGAGAAACTGTTTAAATCGAGACAGTTTCAAATATATTTATAAATATAGTAAATGCTGTCTGTACTATAATACTAAACTTATAATACTATATGTCTATATGATGAATATTTTTACTATGTGTAAACAGAAATATATTCACAGTGAGAAATGTCTGGGAGAAAAAGTGACTGAAGAGGAGGGAGGACATACAGGAGGTTCAGTCTGTAGCAAACTGTGGGGATTGAAGGAACGTCCAGACAGACTGATAAGGAAAAAGCTGGATTTTATTATTTGATCATTTATTTCACTTGGTGAAAACCTGCTTTAAAGGCATCAACTGGATCTAAATCTGCCTCCATGCTATCCTCTAGTGGGTAATTCAGGTTTTATTGATTTGTTTTTGATGAAACGGGTTGACCTCTGGTGACCTGGACGCAGAAATCAAAGGTTCTGCTGCTCAAATGTTTTACACCCTTTTGGTTTGATTTAAAGAAGGGGGGCAGAGGGGACGTGGCCAAAGGATTGGGGGGGGGTCAGCAGAACTCAGACATGGATGGTTCCGGTTTGGACTTCTGACCAGCCAAGGATGAGATATGGAGGTCCCAGGAGAGTCTGAGAGAAAATTAACAAAGACCAACAGAACACTGCATCGGGCCCAATGCTGCGTCTGCAGAACCACAGATTATCCTTGAAACCTGTAGTCTGACATTTAGACATTGGGTCGGCCTCAAAGAGGAAGAACCGTCAGCTGGTGGTCGGGTCCACCATTGCATCATGTACTGACATTCTTGTTGTCTCTGCAGCTGTTCCCCAGGATCAAGCCCAGGCAGAGGACGCTGGCATGACAATGGATCCAGGAAGAAGAGGAGGGACCTTCACTCTCAGAGGACATTGGGGGCTTGAGGAAACCAAACCTCCAGGACTACTTGATCAGAGAAGATGAGGACAGAACCAACTCGGTTCCAGGAGGGTGGAGGATGTGTGTGTCGGGCTGCTGGATGAAGACAAAGGAAAGAAACCAGTATGTGAAGAAAACAGCTTCAATGATCCAGTTCCTGACCTTAAAGATCATAAAACCGCCTCAGAATCATTCTGGTTCCAGAACTCAGACCACCTGCTGGCTGGTTTTTATTCTTTATTCTCTTAATTTGTTGCTTTATTTCTAAGCCAACTGTTTTTCATACCTCACTGCTGTCATCTGGTGGACGGTTCTAGTTTGTTTTGTGTCTCTGTCTGCATGCTGTTAGCTCACAGCTAATGTAGAAATATAATAAAGGAATGAACCCAGCAGCAAGTAAAGGTGTGGAGTTTGTATCAGCAGGGGCAGAGTGCCGGAAGGTGCGGTGGTTCTGGACCGGATCACATGTTCTGCCTGAATAAATCGTTGCAGACCAAATTTCATGATGTGAGGATGAATGTCTGCAGGTGACTTCATGGAGGTTCTGCTTCAGGTCAGTGGTACGATTCCAGCTTCATGCTGAAAGGCTTGTCAGTCAGTGACAGCGTGCCTCTGAGCAAGGCATTCTGCGGAGAGAAGTGATTTGATACGGCCCGCAGCTTTGGTCTAATGTATTACTTATGGCCTGCCTGCAGTGTCAAAGAGAATAAATAAATCATAAAGTTTGAGACTGTAATTCCTCCTTTCACCAAATGGTGGCAGCACCTTTAATATTATCAGTCTTGCATCCGTGCCGCCAACCCCTCTCCGCTCATTTCCCCCATGGCCACCGCAAAGAAAACGAGGAAAGTTGACAGTGAGGGCCGCCGCTTTCAAGAGAGATGGGAATTACAATACTTACCTGAAAATCAAGGTACTTGTCTAATGAGACCGTTGCCTTGTTTAAGGATTTCAACACAAAGAGACACAACCAGACTAAACATGCCGACGACAAGCTAACAGCGAGTGACCGCTGAAAGCGTGAGAAAATAGCACAAAAGCAAGCTTCAAAGTGGCCATGTAGGTAGCTAAACATGGCAAACCTTCTACTGAAGGTTTATTCACCAGACTTATGAAAATGGTGGAGGACATTTGCTCTGAGAAGAAGCAAGAATTTGCGAATGTTTGCCTGAAACATAACAGTGTGGCACGGAGAGCTGAGCAAATTTCTTTGGATCTTCAGAGACAGGTGAGGGGCAGGGCTTCTGATTATTATTCGCCTGCGATGAAAGCACAGATGTATCTGACACGGCTACTGATGGTGTTAAGAGGAGTTGACGATAATATGAACATAACAGAGGAGCTGCTGGACCTTCAAAGCATGAAAGGCCAAACCAGAGGATCAGATTTATTCGCTTCCGTTTGTGAAGCTGTTGATGATATGAAACTACTATGGAGTAAAGTTTCTGAGATCATTACCAATGGTGCGTCTGCCATGGCTGGTGAGCGGAGTGGGTCGTCCACACTGATGTGCAATGAAGTCAGTGAAGAAGGTAACGCCATTAAACTTCGCTGTATAATTCAGGCTCTCTGCGCCAAACATCATTTGATCATGTTATCAAATTGGTGGTAAAAAAGGCAACCAATTCGATCCACCCTGTAGCACCGACATCCAGCAGTTCTTGGCTGAACATGGAGACGCAATGTATCACAGCGAGGTGAGGTGGCTAATTCGGGGGTCCGCGCTGCAGGGATTTTTCGCTCTCGGAGTGGAAGGTGGACAGTTTTGGAGTGAAAAGAGACATCCAATAGAAGAACTGTCCAATCCGGTGTGGCTGGCAGATGTGGCTTTTTGGTTGACATAACGAAGCATCTGAATGACGAGATGCAGCGATGAGCCAACTATACTGGAACCAAGCTGCAACTTTTCCACACACTCATCCCAAACACAGCCTGCACCTCCCAGCTCATTGACAGTTTCCCACAGAATAACATTGGGGCACAAATGCAGAGTTATGTAACAGCTATCACATCTGTTTCTGTGGGATTTAACACACGCTTTAGGGATTTTACAGCTGTGGAAAAGAACACGCTGCTTTTCTCTTCTCAGTGGAGCCCAATGATGCCCCTCCACAGCTGGAGCTCATTGAGCTGCAGTGTGACAATGAATGGCACAGCAAACACCAGCAGCTTTCTCTTGTTGACTTTTACTGCAAGCTGGATAAAGACAGGTTTCCAGAAGTGCGAACATTTGCTAAGAAAATGCTGAGATTATTCAGCTCCGTATATCTGTGTGAGAAGACATCCTTTGTCATGAACTCAAACAAGAACCGATTCAGGTCAAAGCTAAGCGACGTTTTACGTATTTTAACCACTGCCCTCAAACCACACCTGGCCTCTTTACTGAAATCCACATCTCATTAGTGTCAGTAAGTTGTCTGTTTCTTGATCAATCTGAAATTGTGTATGTTGAATGGTAACATCTGTCACTATCAGCGGTGAAAAGCTAAAAGAACATTTTAGCCACAATTGAAGGTATTTCATAGTTTGTTCAATGTTATCTGACACTCCAGATATGAATGAAAGCTTGTTTTTTTCTTTTTCATCTGCCTGAGTGGCTTATATTTGGTTATTGTGTCATTTTAAAAATAAAGATAATTGTGACAATGAAAATTGTTTTATAACAGTGTGTGAGAAATGACCGAACAAACTATTGGCCCCCGGGCATCTTCATTTTATCAAATCTGGCCCTCTTTGCAAAAAGTTTGGACACCCTTGGTTTAGAAGAAAACAAAGAGAACAAGAAGTCTCTTTAGTTTATAGAAAAAACAGGCCATTGCCTTATATCACAGGTCTGAGTGTGAATAATAGTGAGCATCACTAAGTCAACAATGAAACAAGAATCTCTTCATGAAAGGGTTTCCATCCTGTCAACATTTGAAATTCGTTTCAGTCTTTTATTCTGTGAATTGATTCGGTGAACATTGAATCAAACCTGAATTAAATCAGACTTGATTTTTATGGTTCGTTAGCAACTTGAACCATAAACTGTGGACTTTAGATCGAAATAAAAGCTCAACCTCTGGACTCACCATAGGAGCAGACGGCAGGTAGGTTCTTTAGAACCCTTTGCTCTGGTTCTGAAAGCTAATATATTAACTTTTATTTGTTTATTTTTTGCAACGCTTCAGATCAGCGCTAGGACCTTCACAATAAAACCAGAAAGATCAGCTTAATCTGAAACGAGATAAAAAAAAACTTATTTCGAAGAGTCAAACGGAAGTGCTAGTTTATTCAGCTACACGCTACACGTTCAGCTTAAAGCTGCTAAATACTAATATTTCTTTAGTATTTCTTCTATTTTTGTCAGCGATCACTCCTTTTTCTGTTTGAACACTAATAATAAATCTTTAGCGTTTTGTTTGTTGTGACGTTTCATCAAACGTAAGTCCATATTTATTACATTTAGCTTTATTTAAAGTCTAAGCCATTAGCCTCCATTAACCGGTAGCTTGTTACGTAGAAATCCTGCCTAGACTTTTATGATTTATTAACACGTTAAGTAGTATTAGTAGTGTTTTAATCATCCGTAGACCTGTTAAATGGACGCCTCTCTCAAAATGGCGTATACGTCAACTACTTCGCCATCTTGGAAGTGGAGACATCGTGCTCTTGTGACGGCAGGTTCCATCTCCTGGAGCAACCATATTAATGATTGCTGATAGTGATGTTACGAGATGGTCCGAGGCTTCGAGGCGTGTGTCCAGTAATGGAGGGGGCGTTTCCGCAAAGCGCGTATCGAGGCTGGCTTCATTTAGGGGAGGAGCCGAAAACGATGACGTCCGAAGCCTCGCTG
>JAUZNJ010033136.1:0-40570 GCA_034780135.1 Jordanella pulchra
AATAATGCACTACCATCTTCTCATTCCCTCACTGTGTACCTTCCCCAGCGTGGGGTAGCATTCTAACTGTCTCACTCCTTGTCTTTTAAATGTAGACCAAACAGAGAACAGAAGGTAGAACACAATAGTATTTTGTATGAAAAATAAGAGTTTTGGCATGTTACACTGGATACTGACCTGACAGATAGCAAAAAAAAGGATTCAGTGAAATGAACGAAGCATAGTCGTTAGCATCCAGATTGTGTCTGAGGCAAACAGGAAGTCCGTCCCAAAACCAACCGTGCAGCAAGGCTCTCCAACCGAAGGTTCTGCTTCACCACCACTGTTCCCATAACAACCCCAGGACAGCGCTGTACGTTCGGTATTGTAAACCAGATATTGTTCGTTCATTTTTGTACAAAGCAGAAGATAGAATGAACTTTACATGAAAAGGACTTCAAAAATATGAAACAACTAAAAATAATGTGGTGACAATTTAGGTGCACCACAATTGAAATACCAGAAATGTGTTCAAGTTTCATATCACTAATATTGAATGAAATCCTCCAGAATACAGAATCATCACCTCATTGCCTACTATGTTTACTTTGATTCCAATATTCAGTTTTGTTCTACATAGAGCTTACTGACCTGCTGAAGAATAACTCGTGTGCCTTCTAGCCATATCAACTCTAACAAAGGGTTGCATGTGGAAAAAGACAGACATTCACTGATGAAACTAACTTTGGCAGAAACTATGACAGCTGAAGAAAATCAGGCAGTTCTAGCTCTGCAACAGTCTCTTCTGCTCTAATACTATGGCTCTTATAGCAAGACCACATTGCTGTTAAAACGATATAATAGATGTTTTTCATCCAGACGAGTTACAGTTGGTGTCCTGTAGCCAAAAGTGGATCGCTGCCTAACATATCCATCTATTATTACCACCACTCATACCCAACATGTGTCCGGCTTGTCAGCAGTTGATTGCCAATCTTTCCTGTTTTGACTTTGCCTGTCTCAGCTCTGTCCTGTTGAATGGACCTCAGCTGCAGTGGGTTTGTCTAAAGCGTCTGCATGTCAGACATCAGCTTTGCAAGAGTTGGCAGGTGTCACACAAAGACAGAAACAGCTCTTATCGATTTCCTCCTTCCATGGGTGCGCACACAGAGAAGACATAGTCAGAAAGTGAAAGCAGAGACTTGCAGATGTGTTCACTGCAGCTCAGTGGAGCAGAAGCTGTCTCTCTTTAGTTTGTTGCCCCCCCCCAGCTGCGCTGGAGCAATAAATCCTTTAATTCAATGTATCAGAGAGGGACGTTTATTCCTCTCTTTGCACGCCCACTTATATATTAGATTGCAGCAATGAACATACATTCTGTAGGATTATAAATGTAAAACACCTCCTCACCAAGACACATTAACTCTGCAGGCTGCTTGGAAATCTGCTGGTGTGAACAACAAATTCTCCACAGCTACTCTAGATTCTAATTTAAAATCCTGACTCAAGCCTTCCTGATGAAATGCTTCTTCTTAGAGGCATCAAGGAGTCTGTGACCTCTGTCAGAATACTCAGCTGAAAGCTGCCACTGAAGCTGCATGGGAAGGGGTTTGGGTCTGTGTACAGTATGTGAGAATTGATTCAGCATTTCTAGCAGAGCCACGTGGTGCTGTAGTGATGAATCGCCTTAATTTGCACAGCCTGCAGAGGAGGCGATACTATGTACTATTAAAGACATCAGTCCAGCATTGATTACCATAGCAGGTAATTGCTTGGCGAAGATAAAATCAGTGCTAATCCTGAAATGCCGCTGGGTTTTGAAACAAAAAAAGGCTTTTGATCTTCCCTGTGGGTGTAAAAAATCTCCACCATGCCTAAAAGAGATAAGCCACAGTGGTCTAAATCAACTCCTGCAGTGGGCTAATTGCTTTTCTCTGCACGTGTGGCACTTTTTGAGAGAAAGAGGGAGTGTTTTTAAACATTGATTTACTGCACACGGATGATTTTAATTTCCCCCAACCACTCTCTCTCTGACTCTGACTCTGCACACAGGATCCAATTATCTGGGCTCGACCTAAAATTGCACCAAAAAAGCTAACTCAAAAGAGGTGTGATATTGAAATGACTGACATGAATCAACGGGCCTTTTGAAAATTTGAATGAGAGGAGATACAGATCAATAGATCATGCAAGGTCACATTCATGGGATAATAAAGTAGTTCGGGGAGGCTTACATCCGCTGTCGGAAGACTTTGTTCGGAGGAACGTGTGGTGTGGAAAGTCAGAGACAGGCTGCGAATCACTGCAGATGTTGCAGAGGTATTGCATGTACAGAACAGGATGAAGGTTAGTCCTGTTTTGAATAGATTTCCCGACTTTGGATAAAGTAAAAATTATTTACGCTAAGACTACATAATTAAGGCCAAAGGAAGCCTACTGGGGTATGTTTATCAACAAGTGAGTAAGAACAAATTTAGCTGAGATAAAACATGTAAGTAGGTCATAGGCCCCATGAATTATCTATTATATTTGTATTTTTGTATTTTCATACATTTTTCATAATGGTATTAAAACTATCATGTGAACAACACAGAGAAAGGATATAGTGTCACAGACTTACATACAAAGGTATTTATCTTCAGTAAAATATTAGGAAACCTGCAACAAACAGAACAATACACAGACATTAACATGTGCTCATAACTGATTTGTCATTTAGTAGAAAAGAAACAAAGCTAACATGCTTTTGATAGCATAAAAAGCTGCTTTTTTAACAAACATTACCATCTGTATGTGGAGGTTCACAGTCATCCAGGTCATGGTCAAGCTTGAAAAGTTCAGTTTAGGCAACTGGACATGAAGTTTTCTAGAAGATGTTTCTCCTCTCATCCCAGAGGCTTCTTCAGTTCTAACTGATGCAGGAGAAAACAGCGATTAATATACTGTAGGTGTGACAAAGAATAAGGGAGGGGAAAAGAAACAAAAGGTGACTCTGATCCCTCCAACATAATGGCCAATAGAGATCACCTTGGGGACATTGATAGTCGTTAGGGAGGTTCTGGTGGGTCGTTAACTCCCTCGTAAGAGTGGATTCGGTCACATGCCTCTTTACAGTGTGACTCAGGTGTGGTTAGGTTTGAGATTAATCTTTTGGGTATAATTCCTAAAAGTGCTTTGTATGTAGGTGACAAGTTACTGTATGTCTGAGACCACCTCCTGTGTTACTGGGTTTGAAGCACTGGGATACGGTGCTGGTTAAAGATCCTCCTTAGTTTTTCAGAGACTCCAGCAACATATGGTATGACAATATTTCTTTTACTGTTTTGTTCCCTCTCAGCAGGCCTCTTCTTTTTTTTTTTAAGAAAGCCCATCTGGGGTAGCCACAGTTCTGGAAGGCAGTCCTGATAAGTCCCTGTTCTTTCGTCTTTTCTCTGTTGGTGGTGGGAATGGTTTCCGCTCGTGTCTGGAGGGTTCTGATTACGGCTAGTTTGTATTCTCGTAAGTGGTGTGAGAGGTACTGGTCTGTGTGTGTGGGTTTACTGTAGACTTCTATGTTGAGTTTTCTGTCTTTCATGATGTGAACCGCGCAGTCCAGGAAGGCAAGGCTGTCATCTTTCACATCTTCCTGGGTGAATTTGATGTTTCTGTCCATTGCTTTGATATGGTTTGTGAAAGTGTCCTTGTTCTTGTTCTATCCTTGTTCTATCCTTGTTCTTTATTTTGACCCATTTCTCATCCAAATATCCAAACCAGCAATAAGTAATAATGACAACAACTTTTTAAAATTAGAAGGTAGGTTGGTAGGTAGTGCAGCTAATTTCAAGATGATGAGTGTGGACCATGAAGCCAAAGGATTTACTTGTGAGGCTTCTTAAATATCGTTGAGCCAATTTCTAGCCTGCTTATTTTACTATAAGACTACTGTCTTTTTTTGTCAACATAAAATACCAAATGCTGTGTTTTGTTTTGAAAACCCTGGGAACTCTGCGATGATTGGCCCTGGAACCAAGAAGTGAATACAGGCTACACACTGCACCAGTGTAGTTCCACACCGTACGTTGGAAATGAGAAAAAGTTGACTAAAAGGTTCTTGATAGAGAGGGCCAATTGTTCATTGGGAATGTTACTTCCATCCAGAGTGACAAATGAGAATGATTTTGATTAATTTTACACTACATTTCTTGCTTAATGCTCCTTCGTATCTAATCAATTGACCACCTTAAAAAAGGCAACAACTGTAGACAACTGAGGAAGGTTTTAAAAGTGCATGAGCATGTACAGGGAAAAAACTTTGGAGGCGAGGTAGGTGTCTTAACAACAGTTTGGTAATGAGTTGAAGAAGCTAAGTCTTACTGTTGTCAGAGCTGAAGAAGATCCACAGAGAGGGGAAAGCATCTCTACAGAGCCTGAGGTTGACAGATTGGGGTGTGCAGAGTGGTTTGCTGATGATGTTTATTTCCGTGTTTGAGGCAGAAGACAGAGACAATGATGGATTGTTTCAGGATGGACAGGCAAGTGAGTAATGGTGTCGGTGTGCAAAAAGATCCTGGCTGCCAACCAGGAAGGGGCAGTTAGTGGAGAGAGAGAGGGGGCGGTCCATGACTGGATTATAGGTTCTCTTTTGGAAGGACACAAGAGGTAAGCTAAGGAACAGAGGACAACAAAGAGTAAGTTAGTAAAATCTAGCATCTGCCTCAGCGGCTCCCCTCTCTTAGAAGTTCTGCCTGAGAGAGCGGACAGAGAAGCAGCTGCCCTTCATACCCTGCAATTCAAGAAGCTATGACATGTGTCGCAAACAAACCTGAACCCAGCCTTGTGGATATGACACTACACCAGACAGCAGTACCTCGCTGCAGTCACAGGGCATTACCATTTTATTTGTTCATGTCAGAAGCACTTTAGCTTGTTCAAGTAAACATATCAAATCATTTAAGAAATAAGAATCTTTGTTTTCATTATGGAACTATTATAACCGTTGTTGAAGCATATACAATATACCCATATAACACAATTTACACATATATTGAGAGAAAGTTCTTATTAGTGTGTTATAATCTTTAAAACATTTAATATTTCATAAACACAATCAATTAGTGAATACTGTTCTGTCATAAGGTCTTTTTTTCTGTTTGACTGATGGTCCAGGCTAACATTAGCTCGCTGTTAGCTTAGCATCATCAGCGCAGTACGACTTTTTCTTTTTTGAGCTTTTTTATGGCTTGTTTTCTGACAGTAGGCTGACAGGAAGGGGGGCATGAGAGAGGGGGAGAGACATGCGGGAAAGGACCACAAGCCGGATTTGAACCTGGACTAAGGCCTCCATACATGGGTCGTGCGGGCTAACCACTGCGCCACCTACACGCCCCGCATGAGACTTTTTGTTTTGCGGGTTTTTGAACCTAACTGGCAAAAAAATGGATGATCAAGTAAACAAGATCGGTGCATCTCAATAAACACCAGTGGGGGGTAATTTAAATCAAAAGAAGACAAAATCTGAGTTTGAATAAAAGCTATTATTGCGTTAAGGCTGCAATTGGATAATTTGCCAAAAAACATTTTTAAATTTGGACGGTTGAACTAACTTCCAGTCAGCTCCTGCAGTGTGGCATGTACTGAATATATGATGGTGCCCTGTGACTTTATTAAATGAAATGCTAAGTATCAATTTATAACTAAATAGGCTGCCAAATATTTTATTCATTATTATGTAGAATGACTTGAATTATCTGTAAAACACACAAATCCTCAATTTCTTATTGGTGGAGCGATATAGTCATGGAAAATAAAATCACACAATCTTTATGTTCTTTTTTTTGTTCATTGCATTCTCTAGGTAATATAAATTTTTTATTTCAGTGGTCTACAAAAAGTTTTAAAAAAATTATTTTAATTAATTAGCTAGTGCTACTGACCATTAGCTCTAATCTAATAGACCAACAACCAACAATCAGTAAGCTACTGTAGTAACCCTCAATTCTACATGCAACCAAAATAATACAGCAAACATTTTTCTACACTCACTTGTTTGACATCAGCTAAATCAATATATTCAAGCGCCTTAAGTTTTGACAACAGATGCCGAGCTCACGTTTGCAGTGTTAAATATGTAGATCTTGTGGTAGCAGACAGGTGCAAACTCACAGCAAATGGATAAACCTGCCACAAACAACGAAACAGGTAAAGTAAAAGTAAAGTAAAAAAAAACTGCAAATATGGAAAACAACAGAAGGTTAAAATTTAAAAACTGCAAACTTGCTCCACATAATTGAAGTGCAATAGAACACTAGAGGGAGTCGACCTCAAAGTCATATGGGATTAGACTCTTAATAAAGGAATAAACAGGATGCTGGTTAGGTAGAGAGACAAAGTATGTTATGCTCTATGTTTTTAATTAAATGCAAGTATTTTCTTTTTTTGCACCATTAGCGAACAGCAGTAAATTTACCTTTGGTGAAAGTTACCTCACATATCCTTGAACGCTAACCTCAGTTCTCCTATCAATTTCTGCATATTCAGATTTATGCAGTTAGTTTATAGTTAACTGACCAGTTAACAACTGCTTTTTTTTATCAGTACATCTGTTTTGCTCTGACCAAATTATCTGGAACAAAGAGGAAGACTTCTAAATCACTGCCATTTCTTCATTTTACTTTAATAACTGCGTAAGGGACCATCTTTGCTATTCTTATCATTGTTTTTACTTTCATTTATGCTCTGAAAATGAAATAATGTCTGTTTGTATGGAATAACATTTGAGTTAACATGAGTTAACATTTGTCTTACAACTGTAATCATTAATTACGGGCTCCAGCAGCTGGGAAGTTAAATCATAAATGCATTTTATCAAAATGTTTATTAAGAACAAAAGCACAGCTTAGAGGATGTGTGAATGGGGAAGAATTAACATTTTACGTTTTCAGCTCTCCATTAATTCATTAGTTCTTCCATTAATTGTTTGCATTCAGTAAGAGTTTTTTTCCGCTGCAGACTGATTAAATCTCAGTAATTCCAGCTATTTTTTTAGGAGGTCTTTTATAATTGAATCCTGTCCATAAGCTGTCTGCAAGCCAGAGCGTTGGCTACGTTCAACCACTTACCTTGATGTTCCTGAGACCCAGATACACCCAAAGGCCAAAATAAGGACTTCACACGACTCTGGTGGAGGAAAACAGTGGAGTGATGAACACTTCAAAGCCGTCAGAGGGCCTATGCATAATGGATAACACAAAAGGAGTCTGCTCTAAAGTGCATTGTTCTTCCCACCCAATTAATTTAGAGGTAATTATTCCTCGGGCACTTTAATAATAACATAGGCCACCTGAGAGAGCCTGCCTTGTCTGCTGAAACTAGAAAACACATCGCACAGCAGAGCAGCTCAGCTACGCTTTTTAAGCTCCCTTGTATTTTTTTTTACATTGTTTCCAAGGTTAAAATTAGACTAAAACAATCGTAGGGAAGTTGATGTTGATGTTTTTCCAGAGTGTGAAGGACGACCCGTTCAACACAGACATGAACGTTTGACAAGTGACACATTGGGATTTTCCAAGCCATGGGAAAAGAAGAGTTACAAGCAGACTGACCTTTAACTGCAACAGGCAGATGATGGATATTAACACCTCTAAGAGGAGCCAAAACAAAGCAGATTCTCACTCATTTATCCATTCGATTGGTTGTAAAGGCACCTAGAGGCCATAAAATGCAAATAATACTAGATGTAATCCTGAGACATGTAGAAAACAGCAGTATTTGCTCTCATTAGTTGAACTGTAACAAAAGGGGACATTTAGAAACGGTTAGCACTGAGCCTCAGGTTACACAATCTAATAATGATGAGGGATAAACCTAAAGTGAACTAATGTTAACATTATTATCTAAATCTACTTTCTTTCCTCCTGTTAGCTGTTGATGTGTTCCTTGGCAAGCCACTTAACCTTAGGTTGCCCACTGAGTTATAAAAACACTTATTTGAATCCGTCATTTTGTAATTTATTGATGTATAACGCCTTATATCTTTGATATGTTAAACCCCTTTTTGATCTATCTCAAAATTTCTTCCTTTGCATGATACATTTTGTGTGTGGTTCCATTAGTGCAACACAGACACATAGCAATGTAACAATAACATTGCTATAAGCACCTAACCTTATAAAGAACTAACACAGCCTACAAAGACATGTCATTAGACATACAGTAGATAAATTACATAAACATAAGGACAAAAACAACATGACACTAATCTTATGGGGTTCCCTTAGTGTCAAAATATGTATATGTACAAAGACCACCAAGCATTGACATTTATTTGAAAAAGATTATGTGCAATTTATGTAATGTTCTGATCATGTGCAAAAAAAGTATTAGTAACAAAAAAGTATTCCCCCGATAACAATGGAACAAATAACAAATAACCTGTTATGAATCCCCTAAAAAAATGCAACTTGTGCATTTTCCTTGTTATTTTTAATAATGACATCAGGATGTGGTTTCTATACATATCATACATTTGTGACAATTATTTTTTATTTAGTTTTAATTCAATTCTACTTCTCAATTCTAGGTTAATTAAAAACAAACAATTGCAAATTTTAAGAATTTTGTAAAACACACATTAACACGGTACAGTAACACTTTACAATAACCATAACAAAGAGACCATTTATTGATCCCTAAAAGTTTTTTTTATTAATGTTTCATAATCATTTATAAACTGGATCTAAACCATTTATAAAAGGAAAATAGATCATATTCCCCCATCATGTTAATTCAGCCTTAACCTTAAAATCAGTTGACTTAAGACCTGAATCTAGCATTTTATTTTTAATTCTGCTTTTTAATAAATTATTACTTTACCATTGGTAAATGGTTTAGATGCAGTTTATAAATGAAAAAAATAATAATAAACTATGAGTAAATCATTCATAAATTCTCTGGTTATTGTAAAGTGTAACCATCATTCCTCTTCAAATCTGACTCATACCGTGCCACATGGCACTTCATACTTGTGAGGAAACCACTACGGTTTTCTCAGGCTGTTTTATTCTGCTGATAAAAGCATACATCACAGTTTCTAGGCTCCATATTTATGGTGTTCTCCCTGGCATTTACGGTTTTGTAGCAATAGTCTGTCTTGGTTTCCTCAGATGTTTCCTCGCAAGTTTTCATTATAGCCACCTGCAGCCTTCATGTATAAAGGGGTACAATAAACTCTGCAGAGAGTCAGTTTTATATTTTCTGTGCAACATCCCAACAGCTGAGCCAGAGTGTTAGCCTCGACACACAACACCCTGAAAATGTCCTCATCATCCACAGCAATGATGTGTCAGAAATTATTATTGCTTACTTGTATTTTTTTGACCACCTGCAGAACTTCATTTGACAAATAGAGGTTTGGAAATACTATATTTTTATCTTTGTTTACTTTACATATTATCACCACACTTTAAGCTGTATTGAATTTACTGTAATTCTCCAGGCCACAAGCAGAACAGATATAAAGGATATATAGGTTATCTGTTTTTTGCAATAGTTCATTGTCAGTTATATGAGTTTGATATGATGTTTTTTTTCACTAAGAATGTAAAATTACTGTCCTATATTATAAGTACCAGAATCAAATAAGTTTAATTTCGTAATAATTTTCATAGAATCTTGTATCTGGTTTCACTGTTGTATTTATTACATACAACTTCTGATTACATAAGTACAAGATTTTTGAAATTTATATATATTTTTTTCATATGAGCAGATTTTTCAAAAACGTTGCTGGATAAAAAACAAACAAAAAAAAACAGAATATCCTCCTAAAATATGCTATCTAACTTTTTTAGCAAAAGAAATCGACAAAAATCACAATTATGAGTCAAAAAATTCTATTATTTAGATTTTTTTTTTTATTTTATTTTAGAAGACTTACTTTTAATTGTTAGCTCGTTGTGTCATGTGATGTGACACATGCTGCGCCTTTGGTTAGAATAGAAAAAAGAAAACAATACTCCTGGTATTTTGGGGAACAGTAGGGAATTGAATCCGGCTCTTTTGTTGCCGCAGTGTTTGTTTGTTGCTTCAGAGTCAGTGTGGCCTATTGGGAGATTTTGCAGATAACACACACACCCCATGCGCACACACAGACAAACAATCTAGAGACTGATGATGATGTACAACCCCGGTGTGTTGAGAAGCCTCCTCAGCAGAGCACGATGCCAACAGAGCACAGTGACTCAGGCTGACACAGCGGGAGAACGTGGCCAAGAAATCTACTATCTGCATCCTGTTCGCCACAACTCCTCTGCTGCATGACAAACGACACTTTCGCATCTCTGTAGGGGTTTACTTTTCAAAGGCTTCCTAGACTTGTTAATAGTGCTCTTGTTTAATGTAGTATATCTGCTACTTCAGTGCCTACGTGTTGAACATTTGCAAGTCAGACTTTATGTTTCATCCTGTTCTTAACCCCCCACGCCCTAATAATCTCTTTCTTCCTCTGTCCGCTGTGTTGAATAAGTCAAAAGGAACGTTTGGATGCTCAGATGCTCCTGTTGAAATATTCAGCTAGTTAACATAACATGAAGGACTAGCCGCTTACAATCCTCACCTTGAGGTGTGACGATGAGAAAGAAAGATGTGAAGAAATAGGAAAAAAATGCTACAGGATGTCACAGTGCTTAACTCAAGAAGAAGAAGGTGCTAAATTGGGAAATATTTAATAAAGTATCAGCGTGGGGCCTTCTTATTAAATCAGCTTCCACTGTGGGTTACACAGTTTCAGAATCATGCAGGCGTGCACTTGAACTATTGTTTGTCTCTAAAATAGTTGTGCCTCGCCTTACATTGCAAGGCCACATAAAAAATGCATGACTATTGCCTTTGTTGGGGATTCATTAGCCACTATTTTGGAACGGAACTATATTTGCATAAAGTGAAATTGGGGGCGGTGGGGGAGAGTAAAGAAAATCAAGAGATTTGAAATTACTTGAATGTTGACTTGGAAATCTTAAGACTTCTATGACCTTTGATACCAGCAACACAATTCAAAGAGTGTTGAAATAATATCAGGAACATCTTGCTCCAAGTTTGCTGTTTATTACACCAGAAAATGAAAAAAAAACAGGTTTCTGCTATAAAATAGGTTATAACAACAAATATCCTAGAGTGAACTTATCCAAACTGATTTTCCAGGTAAGAAAAATATGTATTTTTTTCTCAATAACATGTTTCACTATCTTTACAAATAACACTTCTGTTTGTGTTTTGGCTACTTTCCAGATAAGTCAGCACCTAATGGGTACTTTGACGTGAGATTCAACCGTCTTAAAAATGTCATTAAAGGTGAAGTGTCTACAAGTAGGATTAAAGGTTAATTAGCGTTAAATGTCAGTGTTCTCTGTACTTGCTGTGATCTAGGAAGGGCTCATTCATGAGAATGATTTATCATCTTAGAGAGAGGAAAAAACTGCTAGAGGTAAGCAAACATGCTTCAGCATCAGCAACCACACAGAAAAGAGAAGGAATCTCTGATGGCTCCAGCAGGGTAAGGGGACCCCACTACTTGAGGAAATCAACAACTGAAAAAATTCAGTCCTGCAGAGGATAGTGAGGGGGGGGGCTTTCTGCTCTGTTGGCATCAGACACAAAACCACCAAACTGCTGTAAAACTATCAGTCTGTTCCTGGTAAAATGACAAATTCATCTAATGTTTTTTTTTCCTTTTTTACTGAACCTTTTCTGTGTGGTTTATTAGTCTGTGTTTTACCTGTTTGGATTTGTCTATTTTTCAGCCACACTTTTATTCACTTACCCCACAGATCTGCAGAAGATTCAGGAGATTGGATTTTTTTTTGTTCATTTTTTTAGTCCTCACTGACATGACATTGAACTGATAATGTTCTGAACATGAGGAGTGATGACTGTTTTCCAGCTAAAGGATTCTACTTTTTAGCTACGCTTAGATATTGGAACAGGATGCTCCAATTGGATCAGAAATTTCCCTGTAGGGTTTCATTGGGGGGGAGTTTGTTTGTCCATTCCAAATGTGTTTGTTGACCTGGAGCTTGTTTGGTGGAGGTTGAACTCCATTACGCTGCTTCATATCACTCACCCTGTTTGCTAATCTTCATGGATGTGATCTCAATGCATGGTCATGGAGAGGAGAGTATCTGGTTTAGTCTCAGTGTGTTGTTTTTGCTTTTGAGAATGCTTCAAAACGAAGGACCTTCGGTGTGTTCTAGAGTGGTTTGAAGCTGAAATATTCTCACAGGGCAAAATGCTTTGATTGCTACCGTGTTTCCCAGATAGTAAGACACCCCCGATTGTAAGACGTATCGGGGGTGCCATGATCCGTGTTTTTTTGTGTTATTTTTGAGCTTCCCTGCTATCTCTGTGTTCTCTGTGTCGTCCTGTCCTCCCCTGATTACTCCCAGCTGTGTCTTGTCTCCCTGTGCATTTAAACCCTCCTGTGTCTCTTGTTGCTTGCTGGGTCCTAGTCTGAGAGTCTGCGTTGTTCTGTGACAGTCTGTGCAGTCTGTGAGTCTGTGTTAGTCTGAGTAGTCTGAGTTAGATTGATTTAGCTTTGCCTCTCGTATGTCCAGCGCTACCGGCGTTTAACCCTGGATTCAGTTAAGCCGTGCTGCCTGGTCTGAGGATATTTTCAGTTGTTGTATTTTGGACTAACCTTCATAAAAAACATCATTACTCATCACTTCCTGGTTCCAGCCTCTGCCTCACCACGACCAAAAACAACCGCTTCCCTGACAGGGGGTTTCAGGGGGGTCGGCTAATATAATCCGTACCCCGAAAGTAAGACCGTCTTACTTTCGGGGTACGGCTCTTGATCTCTTGTGAAGAAATTCTAGTCTGGATCAAACAACTGGATTGAGACCCACTTTTTAAGGTGGCCTTGGTCTGTCTTGAAAAAGACTCTGGTTTACTTTAGGTATGAATGCACACCGTTCTCAGTCCAAACCATATTTAGAAAGCATACAGCTCTTTGGACTTAGCAACACACAGTCATAGTTAATGCATCAAAATTATTCCTGTTTTGCTGTTTGTTGCTTAACATTGCTGCTGCCAGCAAGCAGTGACTCTTCCTCTACTTAATGGACTGTCATGATCCGTGGTTCTTTGAGTTATTTTTGAGGCTTCCTACTGTCTCTGTGTTCTCTGTGTCGTCCTGTCCTCCCCTGATTACCCCCAGGTGTGTCTAGTTTCCCTGATTGCCTCTCTGTGTATTTAATCCCTCCTGTGTCTCTTGTTCTTTGTTGGATCCTTGTCTGCGATTGTCTGAGTTTGTCAGTCCTTGTCTGGTATTGTCTAGCCACTCCTCGTTGTCTGCTTGGCCTCTCGTATGTCCAGCACTACCGGTGTTAAACCTCTGATTCAGTTTAGCCGTGCTGCCTGGTCTGAGGACATCTTCAGTTACTGTATTTTGGACTTTTCTTCATTAAAATCATCATTACTCACCACTTCCTAGTTCCAGCCTCTGCCTCACCACCACCAAAAAAAACAACCACTTCATGACATGGACATATTTTCTGACACACTGTAGTCTCAAAAGCTACAATGAAAGAACGGCTCTTGATTTTCTCAGTGAGTTTGCAGCTGTAATAACAGCATAACAATGTAAAACAGGAGATTTGGGACAGACTCTAGTTTAGTTGGAGGGACAATATATGTTTTTTGAACACCTTAGAATATCTCAAGAGAAAGATGGAAAAGGGAGGGCAGGCTTTTCTTCCCAGACCATTTACCCTATGAGTAGAAGACTACTGGATGAGTTGGTGGATCTTTGATTGGAATTTATTTACTTATTCATTACTATCTGCTAAAGAATTGTTTTCAATGTTGAATATTCTGAAACAAAAAACAACTTGATTTTCTTCTGTAATCCTTAAGGAACATGTTGTGAACTGGTATTTAAAAACAGCTTCTTTTTACACCATTATGATAGGGAGATAAAAAAGAAAAACAAACGCACAAAATCTGCTTCTTAAAATCTACGTAATTTTAACTCCAAGAGACATAAAAAACTAGCTTCACTTGCCGTAAACTTTGCCTTAAATCACACTGTGTTCTGATGCGCCTGGGGTCTCTGTTTTCCAGCTTGGCTTCACCTAATTAACATTCTGTAGGTCAGAAAGCAGAAAAACGAAGCCTGTTGGAGGAAAGCACAGACCAAACAGTTCTTCAGCCCCAATCATCCACATGTTGGGAGACGACTATGGGCAGAGTAACATATCAGTAGGGCATTCAATGCAATGCTTAAAACTACAGTCAATGGATTGGAAAATGGAGGAAATTATAGAGGATGCTGTGCAGCAATGTGTGCCACAGAAAGCATTAATCAGCGGCTGAGCTGTCGAAATGATGAGGCTGAATCTTAATCAAGTCAAATGATGCACTGAGCAGCCTTTTACATCTCTTATGTGTGCTCATACAGTTATTACAATATCTTATAAATAAGTTACATACCGCAGGAGGCTTAGCCTGTTTGATACATGTTTCTATATTTGGTAAATTATAGTTCCCATGAGCACTGATGGCTCCAGTCATGCAGTAGTCTCTGTGAAAACCCAGCAGTGTTTGAGTGTGCCTCACATTCAAACCGGCCATGTCATGTTTTCCATGGAGAAAGTAGCAGGCAAAGCTCTCTGGCTCACGGATGAGACTGTCAGGCCATCTGTTGTGCCACCTGGCAAATTCACGCTTTTATGTCATTCTTGGTAATCGAGTCATCTGATGTTTTCATCCAAATAATGCCACTGATCCTTACCACAGCGTGACTGCTATATATCCTCTTACATACCATTAGTCATGTTCAGGTGTTGACAACAATCAAGGACGCAGACGGAAATTTGCACAACTCTTCACATACATTTATTGCATTGAGGCACGAAGAAGATTTACATTTTGAAAGGGAGAAACTGGTGGAATTTCTGTGTTAGAGGTGGCAGACCATGCACATTGCATCTACAGAGATGATTTTGAATTAGTGGCAGAGAATGAGAGAATGGAACAGGAATGTAGTCTGCAGAGAAAATGGGTACAGAATTAAGAGATTAAAGGAGCTGTATGGATTAGGCTGCAGGTTTTAATGATGGAAATGGAAAAGCTGTGAACGGAGTCTGACACATTCCCTCTGGCACTCTTCCCTTCAGTGCCTCCATCCACAGCATGTGTCACTGGCTGCATGCATGACCAGCCATCCTTGCTCTCCATCAAATTACACGTAATTCTTTAAGAAACATTTAAGTGCAGAGGCACGTTTACCAAAGCAACACTTGGTGAGAAATGTGGTCTGGGTTTTCAATGTTTTCCTTAAACTTTCAAACACATAGAGAAAGGAAACACAAACCCCCAAACTAAAACAATAAGAGGTATGTGGGAATGTTTTTCTTTCCTTCAGGGCAGCTTATTTACAGTGGCCTCCACAAAGTATTCATGCTCTTAGCTTTTTAACATCTTGTCATATTTCAGGTGGAAAGTCAGTCAGTGAACAGCTTGTATTCTGTAGCTCCACAAATGCATTTTTTATAGAAGTATGGCAAGGTGAAAACTTCAATTTGTAAGAAACATCCACTTTCCAGTTTGCTATACACCATGGACTAAATGTGAGAAATGTTGCTCTGGTGAGATAATACTAAAATTTTACTTTCTGGTAGATATTTTGCATTTCAAAAAAGTTCAAGGAAAAACGCTCTTGGGAACTAAAAGAAATGAGTGGATGGTGTGTTTATACGCTGCCCTTTATGTGAATGTTGAATTTAAGGATGTGTTGAACTGACAGGCAGCAGCTGTTTTTCAAAGTCTGAGTTATAATTTGACAGTAGAATGACACTACATTAGCCCTGGTGGAAAGGATGAAGCATTTGCTAAGTTAAACTGATGTTCTTTCTTCCTTTTTTTCCTATTTTCTCCGTTAAGCTGTCATTAGCTATTCCTGGACTCAAACAGCTGAAGTTCTGCGTCCTGAGAAACCATCAGTAACGTGCAAGAGACTCAGCATTGATCCGTGAGAGACCCGGGTTCCCAGAGCTAGTAGTAAATGTAGCTTCGGACTTTAACAGTTTTTTGAAAAAGGAGCAAAAACGTGTGACACTTCTTTTTTTTTTACTTTTACGAAGTGTTTCCAAAAAATGTCAGCTAAAAACATAATGTTTATGTTTGTTGAAAGTGCTGAAACAAAGTAGATAAGGTTTGGATGCTTTTACTCTCATTTGACCTTGCGTTTCCTCTTTCAGGCTACAATGATCTGTTTTAGCACTTATCTCTTGAAGAGCCCACTCAAGGGAGACACAATCTGCTCCAGCGCAGCATTTCATGCTCTGTGGATTTGCTGTATTTGGAATTGATTTCGGTTTTTGGTTTTGTTGACAATGGGACTAAATTACTAAGAGACCAAATAAGTTGCATAAAATGGCTTGCGCAAACTAAAAAAAATGCATGTGCAGTTAGCTTAGAAGTGGTACAGACCACCTTATTTAAATGAGGATCCCACATGTGCTTCTGGCAGCAGATATTTATTTTGTGTGTCCCAAAAGCTGCCACATATGCAACAGTCCTGCACACAGATGGCAGGTGTGATCATTGTAAAGAGAATATGCTGATAGAGGAGACAAGAAAATATCTCTGTTTGTTTAATAAAAAAGAATAAGAAACAGGATCTATCAGAGGATTTGAAGGTACAAACACAGCTTATAGGATCTGGATCCTACCAACTGTCACAACCAATTAGGGTCAATGTTTCAATTTCTGAAAGCAAAGTCACACAGAAATGGTGAAAGGAAAAAAACAATAATAGGATTATCAAAGATATGTTCTAGCTCATGCCGTGAAGAAATTAGATGTAAATGTATTACTGACCATTTCAAAGAAATCTGGTCTTTTATGTATATGCAGGAGAAAAATATGGAAGTGAAAAAGGAAAAAGAAATTGTACCAGTTTAAAGTATAGATGCTAAACAGTGCCAAGGGTGATTCTGAGGCACCATCCTGTTTTCACTCAAGGCTTATAAGTCAAACTTTCATAATTGTCTGTTCTGCTTCTTGTTTAATAACTTTATGAACAGTATATCTCAATTTTGCTGTGATTACTCACATCAATAATACGTCTTTAGTTAAATATGGTATCATTTAAGCAAAGGAGATCTAGGATGAAGGAAAGTCTTTGCCTAAAAATCAAAGCCTACTCTGATAGAACATCATATTTAAACCTGCTTACATCTTCAAGACGCTACTAAGGAAACCCACCTGGTGTTCAGTGTTTCTCTTTATTGCTAATGAATATCGCTGCAGTTCTTGGTTTGATCTTGTTCGCCATAATATTCTGTCAAAGTCTCTTTTCCTGTGTTCCCTGAATCCACCAGACTGCCTTACCTCCCTATTTCAAAGGAAAAGGATCCCCTTTGTTGCAGAGCTCAGCCTGCTTCGACTTCAGAGATTAAATTCTCATAGAGCATCCGTAATAAGCCAAAAGATCGGCATGCAAAAGTTGTACTAGAAAGAGCCAAAAGATAAAAGAGAATTGGAAAAGGAAATGTTTTTTTCCCTTGACCAATCTAAAATTCAAATTAAACACTATTCCTTTTGGGATGCATTTTTTTGTCTGTATAAACCGTGATGCATCTGTGACTGTAAACCGGAAATTTGTATCTGAAAGAGTGGTTTTTGAACCACAGCACGGGCTCTGACTCAAAATGCAGCGTAATGACCCCACAGGTCTGAGCCCCAGGAACCCTGCCACAGCACTGACGCCGTACTGATAAAAAAAAATACAAAAAAAAGAAGCTAATGAAGGCAATACTCTCTAATGACCGTCAAAGAGCAATCCCTCCTTAGAGATTTCTCAGAAGTCTGCAGCCAGCTGGAAAAGGACTAAATGTTTGGGTTGTTGTGAAATGTTTTAGTTAAGACTGACTTAGTGGCGTAAACTGTCAAAACAATTTATCTTCCAAGAAGAGTAGCCTGCTGTTAAGACAGTCTTTACGGCTGTGACAAACCCTAATCTACTGCTAATCCCTCTCTACTCAGAGCAAGAGGATGTAGCTTTTGTATCTTAGATGTTAGCAATGCACCTAAAGAAAAGTGCTCTGTTTGTCTTACGGTAAATAATTATTTTTCATCCAACTTCGGCTTAACTCTATCTTCAACAGCTTGTCATGAAAGAATTTATATGCACAGGAAATGAGGTGCAGAACAAATAGAAGCTCCAAGATAAGACAGCATCATTACACCTAAAGAGGAACACGATGGAGAGAAGGCAATAGTTTGACCAAATGAGGTTCAAATGAGTCAGAGGGAGATAATGAAATGACCAAAACAGAAATGAAAGAAAAACTGCATCCAGCAAGACTGAAATCAATGTAATTATAGTGGAAGCTGTGTTTGATGTTTGTCACTTGTTGTTGGCCAGATTTTTGGTATGAGGCAAAAATAATACATGAATATTTTTATACGTCTATCGTGAATGTATCTATGTTGTTCTTAATAAAACCACCAATCTGATGGCTTCAGTGATTATTTCTGGACAAATGAAAAAAATCTGGCGGAGACATGGATGAAAACATCAAAGACGTTTTTAAATTCAAGAGGACTTTGAATACAAATGTTATATAGATAAAAAAATATATATCAACTCCAGAAAAAAAAACAGTGTTAGATGTGAGCATAAAAAGGAACTATCAAAAATCCAATGTTGGGCTGCAAAGATGATTTGAAGCCAATCTTCTCCTCCACTGATTTATATATATTGCATCAGTTGGAGGTCAGTAAAACTGTTTCTTGTTTTTATCTGTTGTCACTTTCTTTGTTATATGTTATTTTGGTGTCTCTAGAAACACATTTTATGTGGTTCTGAATGTTTAGAAATGAGGCCCGTTTTGTAGAGCATCTAAACCTTTCTGTAAAGTAAATGTTCTGTTTATTAAAGACCACAGGTTTTTACAATCCATACTCCAGAAAGGGTGTACAATCTCCAACTGTTAAGGACAAAGGAACATCTGTTTTCCATCACTGTCTTGTTCTTGTTTTTATAAAAGACTAACAATTTGGGGATCAAACTATTTAAGCATTGTCAACAGTTGGTCAGTAATCACTGTTTCAATTGATTAGAAAAAAGGTTGGACTGTTGTCAGCAGAGGTGTCAAAATTACTTACATTCTTTACTCGAGTTAAAGTGTTGACAGCTTTATAAAGGAAGATTCTGTTCGAAGTAAAAATACTGATTAAACTTATTTGCTTAAGTCAAAGAGAAAAAAAAAATAAAGTTTCTGTATTTGACTTAAGTACAAAAGTAAAGTGAAGTTTTTACACTTTAAAAATATAACACATTTCAAATTTATATTCTTAAATAATATATTCTCTAAATGGTTCTATGCATAAAAAATGGTTAATTTTCTTCTTTAGTTCACTGTATTTGGAGAGAGAATGAAACAAATACTGACTTGTTTTAGTTTTGTTATAAATTAAAATTTCAAGAGGATAAAATAGATTGAAGTAAATAGAAGTCCTGCACAGAGCTACAGTATTCCCAGCACAAAAGTTGCAAATAGCATTGAATTAAAATGGAACTTAAAACATCAACAACATGTAAATCTAAAACCTAATAGAGAGGGAATGTCAGATTGCGTCTCAGGATCTGATCCGTCTTCATGCATGTATCTATCAGTGTTTTTCTTATGAAAAGATGGGATCCAACTGGACAAAATTGTCTTGATGTTCTCTCTTGTTTGTTGTGGCTTTTAAATTCTGTTTTCACTGTGTATATAGAAATGAAGCCGTTTTGATAAAGTAAGCTGTAGGAAGTACAAATATTAGTGTTCCGATGAAATGAGTAAAAGTTAAATATCGTCCCAAAAAGTACAGATACTAAAAATATATGCTTCACTATAGGTACTAAGTATTTATACCATATGAGGGAAATGAATAAGTATCAGTCCAAATCCTGGATGGATGGACAGATGATCACACTGTATGCTATAGAACAAAATCTATTGATTCAAAGCTGGATAATTGTTCACTTAAAGGACATTAAAACCATTGTCTTCAAGCCGAGGTACTTCATACATCACTGGCGGTACTCTGGGTTGCTGTGGTAACTCAGAAATGTTGGTTTCAAGTATTAACAATCTAAAAAAGCAAGCATATAATTTGCTGCTTGTGGCTGTGATGAAGCAGGTTGTCAAAAGGATGACTGGTCCAAGCACATTGAGACTCTCTCTGATTAAAACTCCTAAAAAAGAAAAATAGCAAGGAAGCTAAAGAGGGCTAGACAGAAAAAGTGTGAAAAGTGCTGAGGCTTATTTAAACAAGGCCAAAGACATTTGTTCAGAACCTGAAAGCAATTAAAGGTGCGACACAGAAAAGCAGTATAGTTCAAGTAATCTTACATTTAAATGATGTTCTCTTTGTTAGTCATTGTAGGAGACTCCCATGTGTGATATTAGAGTTGTTTGTTTCATCCTAAATGTCACCTTCCTGCAACATTATTCTGCAACAGATAATTTATTTGAACTGCACTCAAGGCTAAAAAGGCTTCATACGATGGAAGTAGACGGTGTATGAAAGAATCATAATATGATCTCTGATGCTTTAACAATGAGGCAATGGCTTCAATGTTTAACAGGATGAATAGTCTTATTATTCAAAGCACTCGATGTTTCAACAGTCTTATTGCAAAGGGCCTGTGTGCCATAGTTTATGCATAATAAAGTAATACAAAGGTAATTCATCATTTATTTTAGGATGGAAATATGTTGTTTTTTGTCATTCATGAAATTTAATATCCTAAAAATTGTTTCACAAAAAAAGATTGATTCAAATTCAAAACCTTGATTTCATTCAGCAGAGGTCATAAAACCTTTTCTCTGAATAGTTCATCTGTATTTGCTCAAAAAAGTGTCAAAACACCATAATTCACCGCTGTGTAGCCATAATGACCCAACAGGAGAGCTGTTGCTTTTGGTGATTAAATATTTTAATAAGTAAAAGATGTGCAGTCAGCTGAATGACTACAAGGCTGCCGCCTAAATCGGTGTCCTGGGCTGTCTCTCACACATCTTGAGGACCTGGAGATGTTTTTCTGTGTCACAGACAAGACAGTTTGTGTGGAACAAACAAGCAATCAGTTATCAGACAATATGAAAAGCAATATAAACTCGATCCTACATTCAAAGAGGACTAATAAATTTTCACACTTAAGTTATCCATGAAGGAGACATCATTCTGGTAGGTCATGATTTTGGTGTTTGGTGTTCTTAAAAAACTATATAAGCTCTAGTCTCCTGTACTTACTTTGCTTTTTTCAGAAATATAAAGTTAGAGTAACATCTCAAGTACAACATTTCTCCTTCTCTGATAACTTGATCGTCCTTTGTGTCCAGAGCCCATATTGAATCTGGTTGAATTTAATGTTTTAATGTTTGATGTTTATCTCTGAAGAAAACTGAATGAAATCCAAATCCTGCTTCCTTGACATTTGGCCAAAACGTTTTTAAAATATTTTCTTTACATCCCCTGAAAACAGAAAGTTACTAAAAAAACTTCTAATTAAGATACTTTAACAATATATAATTATAGGCTAAAATCTAATGTAGACTATTATATTAGTACAGATCATTGTCAAGGCAGTCCACCCCCACATACTATCCTTGTGGGGACTCTATTGACTTCCATTCATAATGTGTTCATTTCTGTGCCCTAACCATTAACAGCATGTACATAACCCTAAACCTAACCTAAACTCAGTTCACTCTTTAGTCCTCCACTCTATGAAGAGAACTTATCCTCATTCAGTCGTTGGTCCCCACAAGTACCTATAAGTCCCCAAAATGTAGCCTGTTTCTGGAAAATTGTCCACACAGGTTAAGAAAAACATTGACACAACTAATAAAACCAAGAAAGAAGCTTCTTATCTTTGATCTCTAATCAGGTTTCCCAACCATTTTACAGACTAGTAATTATATGATTTTAAATTTATGAAGATCTTAACCATCAAGCTTCATATTGCTTCATTTGACAAAGTTGTTAGACACTGATTTATATGTTGGAAAAGTAAAGGTACCTTTGTTCTTCATTTTACTGATTCTTTTTGTGCATTTAACATAATTTGGATCATGGATCTTTGAGTTCAACAGAACTGAATCAAGTTGAGCTAAATGATCTCTGTACTGTCATCATGACACGCTATAGCTAAATTCAAATATCAGTTTGTTTTTTTGTTTTTCTAGTGTTACTCTAATTGTATTTTTTTGTTCTAAATATACAGTATACATAAATTTGACTTTCATTTCTTTTATAACTCCGTAAAAAATATACTCTTTGTGTGTCTTGTTCCATGTAAATAAACTTACCTTTCCTCTCCTTTCCTTATGCCCACTGTACCTGTGAGTGCAACCTAAACTGTCACAAGCATTTCTGTGAGGAACACCTGTCATCATTTCTTCTCTGCAATATTTTGGCTCCTGCATACATTTAAAGCAATTCAGATTGCTCCTCACGAGCTGTTTTCTTCTCTTTTTGGCGATGCTTAGCCACAACTGCTGCGATTCATGCATATTATGCACCATTCAGAACAACTGAAAAGACAAAAGGCAATTATTCTTTCATTTCATACCAACTTGCTTATCACATTTTTCTCACAATGAAGGCAAAAAAATAAGGACGCACAGACACCAGGTAATTGTTCATTTTATGCAGCGCAGACAGAGGAACAAACGGAAGCATACAGTGGTTCATAGCCATTACTGTCATTCTTATTCCACATTCAGCCCTGCCTGTAATTACCCGCTCTGCTTCTGATAGGCTCCATTCTCTCTCTCTGAATTCTTTCCATTGCTAACTGGAAGATAAACACAGAATGAGGCAAAATGTGGAGCTCATGTATTAGAGGAGTAGAAAGGCTTTGAAGCCATGCATATAATATTGATGAGGTGAGCTCATAGAGATTAACTCCAGAAATGTCTTTCTTTTCCTTCATTTTGCATCATTAAGGTCAAATTCTTTAAAGTTTGACTATTTGTATGTATTTTCCAGTTGCTTGATCAGCGGCATAACAAAAAGAGAAAAGCATGAATGTTTGAGAAATGACATTATATCAATCTTACTTCATTGTTTTATAATCTCACAAGATGTTGTAAGATATTCCTCTGTTTTCTACAGAGGAAGGTAGAAATGAAAGACATTTCTTCTTTTTATGCTTATTAACTACTTGGCTGTTTTAACCTGAGCATAACATTTCCTCTAACAATAATGTTTTCAGAGGTCTATATGAAGTAAACTTGTTGACACGCTCTAAACATTGTTGTGAAAAGGTTCACATTGATTCTGTTTAAGCTTTTCTGTCATACAGGGATGTTTTAGGTCATCAAGTAAAAATCAAAAATATCCAGAGTAAAAGCAGTCTGGTACAATAACAGAACCAATCCGGAGACTTTTTGAAGTAAAATCTAACTTATCCAAATAAAGAAAACATAGAACAGAAGTGAACCTTTATAAATGGAACAAACCTGCCAAAATCGCTCAAAGAGGACATTTAAGATTCATCCAGGAGGTGACAAAAAGAGCCAAAACCAAAGGTTAAAAGTGTTGCTCTGATCTTCATGAAATAGTTCCAAGACAAAAGAAAACAACATTGAGATCTCTTTCATATTAATGAAAATATTTAAAATTCTAATTAAATAAAAGGGAAACATTTCAGAGAAAGGAAAAAAATATCTTATTGAAGGTCAAAAACTATGGTGGTATGATGGCCTGGGGTTCCTGGATGACTCATCATAGTTTAATCAAACTGTAAATGTTTGACTCTCAGTTTGTGATCTTAAGATCAGCCATGCTTGATTTACACAGCAGGAATGTTATCCAAAAAAAAAAGCCCACCAGTGGGCCATCGCTAATAGCTCTAAAGAAAAATGAAGATTTGTAGCAATCTAGGCAAGTTTGAACTTAAATCTGGAAGAGATGAGTTAGCATGTTGTTAAACAAACCCTCCATGCACAGAAACCCTGCAATATTGACAAATCTAAAACATTCCTGTAAGCAGAATGGGCCCGAATCCCATCACAGCGATGTAAAAGACTTACTGCTGTTATACCAAACACTTGGCAACAGTTGTTGTTGCCTTGTTGATAATTATCAGGAGTTGAAGGCTTTTACTTTTTATATTGAACCGAACTGTTTTGGAAAGTCTTTTTGTTAATAGATGAAGTAAATCCTTGAACACTCACTTTGATATTAACAAAGGTTTTTTTTTGTCTAATCTTTACCTTTGTTTGATGATCTAAAAGTATTATACTAAAAAGCAAAACAGGGGAACTCTGTAAACCGCAGCTTGTCTTCACCAATCTCAAAGGTCTATAAAACGTCCTATTGGGTTTGTTCACATCTTTATGCATTGTACTTCTTTAGCAGGTCATTCTGCCAGTGCCTCTTGCGGTCAGGAAACACTGCGGGCAAGCGGATCTTTTTGAAGTCTTCAATGCATTTTTTCAGATCCTCTTCCAGCATCTTCTTCTCGTCCTCATCGTCATCCACCCGATGCGGAGGACCACCATTCTCCCTGGCGGTGGACCGTGGCAGCGTCTTTATGTTGAGGGTGGTGGGACGTTGGGGGCTGTCTCTGAGGACTGGCATTGGTGGAGGAGGAGGACTGGAGGTGGAAGCAGATTTGGTTGAAAGCGGAGGTGGAGGGAGGATAGGGGGCGATGGAAGTGGAAGGTCGGGAATGTCTGAAGAAAGAAGAAGGGGAGGTGGAGGAGGAGGGATTGGATGTTGAAGGTCCAGGGTGGAGCAGCAGCTGGTTTCTGGAAGACTTTTGGTTCTGCCAGTACTGCTGAGTTCAACATTGGTCGATTCAGAAAGAGGGGCGGAAGATTTGGACATAACCACCTCATCAGGAGCTGCTGGGTCTGAGGTCACTGCCTCAGAAATAAAAGGTGAATTTCCTGTGGAAAAAAGAAAAAAGCTAAAATACACATTTTAAAAGCTTGTATTTCTTTTACAAAATCACTGAAAGAGACAAAAATGAAACTTTTCAGCTCATATGATGAGTAAGATAAGCTGTAATGGATGATAAAATACTTGGATTGAACACAAATTCATCTACAGCCGATTTTCAACCTGCATTCACTCCTTTAAATATTTAACACATGTTTAGATACAGCGGCACTTGATATGAGATATTTGTGTTAATGGCTTTAGACCATAAGATACTTATTAATATAACATAAGACTGACCTAAGTGGACAGTAAAATGTCTTTCTTTAACACCAATTTAAGTGGGAGCTGGCACGTAAAAAGGTCGGTCTTACAGTTAGACCTATGTTAGGACTCCAAGCTCCTTCAGTATGATGTTTTAGGGTGACAGTGAGTTTTCAAAGTATTGAATTAGTCAAATGAGGTGAAGCGTTTCTACCTTGTGTGACTCTATCTGTCATTAAGGACCTAATCAGTCCTGGTGACCATCTTAATAGATGTAAAACACTTAGATGCAAGAGGTGCGTGAATTTTTACATGTCAGCAATGCTGCGCTGTTGGAGCAAAGATTTTCAGTATCCTCCTTTGTTTACAAATGATTGGCTTCGTGGTAGTTGCTTAAGAGTGCATTTTAAAACTTTTTCATTTATCATGTAGATGAAGAAGCTTTGATTTTTTTTTTCCCATATTATGTTTTCTTATTAAGGAAAACTTAATACTATCACAACCTGAATATCATAAACTCTCAACAGACCTGGTTTATAGGTTATTGATGTTGTTAATCTGCGTTATTTGACTGCACTGCTGTACTAAAAAAAATATTAAAGGCACAGTGAACACATCTTGATTCACATGTCTGTTTGCTCGCATTGTTTTTAGTCTTCTCTAGTGGTACTATCACTTTTTTTTAGGACTGTTTGTGAATCATTCTGTTGAAGCAGAAGTGGAAAAGTAAAATCTGGCTTTCATTGGTTCATTTTCATACAGTTTTTATTTATTCTTACTTTTGTCAGATTCAAGTTATTTTTTAAACCATCATGGATTTTTCCTTCATAAAAAAGGAAAAGGGGAAAAAAGATATATATATTTATATATATGTATAGTGGAATCTCCTTACTTGCTAATTTATTTTACCTCTAGATGTCATATTTTACCCATAAAAGTGAAGAAAATATCAAATAATTGCTGCCTGGCCTTTCAGCTTTCATTTCAACCTTCATCTTGCCGTGCTGTGTCTCTGAGAGCAAAAGTGAGAGCATGGTGGTGGAACAGCGTGTTAAAATAGTGTGTAGGAGCATAATGGTGATAAAAAGCATCACAGCATGTGGAAATATCAGATGAAGGACAAAAGGAGTGACTGGAAATGTCATTAGTTTTTTTTAAACCCTTCACTTTTTGCACGTGTGCCTGTTATATCAGAAGGAAACGGTAGCTGCACGATTGGGATGAAAGCCACTGAATAAATTTTTAAAAAGCATATTTCATTAGCTGTTTATTTTTCATGTGGTGTGAATCTCTATGTCGCTGATGGCGTCTCCTCAGACAGAGGAGCTTGTGAGAATATTCGGAAAACCAAACTTCATGTTACCTCTGACTTTCTGAGAGAATCAGGGGAGAAATAACATTCTCTCTACTTGTATATGTTTGACTTCTTTAAGGGTGACACACCTCAGACTAGATTCATAGGTCAGAGCTTACTTTTCATTTTTCACGTTTAAAGTAGAATTCTCAGGATAGTTCTTTTATATTATTTCTATCCCAAGAAGGGGTCTTGGACATGAAAACAATAGCATAATACAGCTCCAACTCATGTGCTAAAGGTTATTGTAGGGACAAAGCAAATTGATTATTTTGCACTAATTTGAGATTTGTCGAGCCTTTCCGTCAATTTATCAACTAAAAAATAAAAGTGCCTTACAAAATATTTTAACCCTAAGATTCTGTTTATACATATTGACAGGTTTCGATCCTAAATTTTAACATTTTGCTTTTAATACATAATTGATTTTTAAAAAGGTGTGTTTAATTGTTTAAGGCGAAGAAAAGGAAATATGTCCTCAATTGTTTTTACACATACAATATATCTCTAAAATGTAGTGTTCATTGAGTCAGTTGGTTTAACTTGATTCAATTACTTACCAATTAAAGTGATAAATTTCATTTAAGTTGGAGCTGCATTTTCTTGTGCATATTGTGTTGGTTTATCTGAAATGTTTAGGGTTATGTGACACAATATGAAACAGAACAAATACTTTTTAATTAAGGAAAAGTTTCAGAACTAAATGTTTTTTTAGATTAATCTGGATGTTTTGACCTAAGTTCATGAACTCCTTCCAAGTCATTCACATGAGTTTGGCCATGGGTGCACACTGCTAATGCAAGCATTGTTCATGCATCATCCGAGGAGTCACAGGCACACAGCTTTAAATCTCTGGCGTCCCCATTCTCTGTGAAGCAGTCACACAAAAATGCTGCATGCTGCATAATGGAGAAGCACACAAATAGCTAATCTCTCTCACATGCTTTCATGGATGTTGATGCAGAGACTCAATATGCCACAGACCAAGCTGAGGACATGCCATGGAAACACAAGAGTGGTCTGCTTTCTTCTGTAAGGGCTCACCAGACTGTCTTATATAACTGGAAAAGCTGCTTGTTTCCAAGGAAGTGGTCACAAATAATTCTCCCTCTGAACACCTGAAAATGACGGAGTTCTCCAGCCGTTACAACAGAGTAACTGGGTGTCCTCTACGTTTTCTCAAGCGTGCACAGATAAACCCAAGTGTGCTTGCTGTATTCATCTGTATGGGTGTGTGTGGGCGGATGTGTGCATACGATGCGACAAATAATAGACAGTCGCAGAAGAACGATGCGGATAAAGAAGGGGGTTGGAGGGGAAGATGTTCTCCAATGGTGTGCTTTGCCTGCATGCTTGGTCCATTAAGTGTCTCATAATGAATACATGTGTTTCAGAAATGCCTGGACGTGGGAGTATGGGGGGGCTTAACAGTGTGTCAGAGAAATAATCCACTGGGGGATGGGTTCCGTGTTTTCCTCCACTGTTAAGCCGCATGGAGGAGAACAGAAAAAAAGAGTGCACTCAACTTTTTTTGCACGGGCCACTTCTCTAGGGATGTACGCAAAAGCTAAAGCCTTTTTACGCACGCGCGCAAACACACACACACTCTGCCCTCCCTCGTTCCTTGTGTCTTTTAGTCTCTCCCATCTGTTTAGTGTGACAGATCCCTTAATTACCATCATTACCACTAATGGCGATGCTAACGCGTCCCTGTTGCCTGGATCTAACGCCTCTCGGTTTGGAAATGTGTCTTCTGAGGGTTTTTACTAGATTTACCTGAAATTGCTGCAACATGTATTACATGTACAGTATTCTCACACACAGTAGTAACATGGAAGATAAATATGTTGCTTTTTGAAATTGGAGAAATCATTACCAGGCTTATAATATGTAATTTTGCAAAACATTATAAAGTAAATTTCATAACTTTAGTCTGAAAAATAAGAACACACTGAAAGTCACTGCTGTCAATCTAATAGCCCACAGAGGATGTATCCTGATCATTTATTTCTGATTATCTCTAAAATTCTCACATTCAGATTTCAGTGTACAGTGTTTCCTATTTAAATAGGAAATTTAGAAAATAGAAAAACAAAACAAAAACATAAAATAACAGTTTGACATCTTAAATCGGACTGTGACTTCAGTACATGCTCCTTTTTCTGGCACTAAAGCTAAAGCTATAATAGAGGTGTTTCAGCTGTCGCCGTAATTAATGCTACCTGAATAATGCTAGCGGTAAGGAAGGAGTGAAGATCAAGAAGCAGAATGCTTCTTAACGCTCATTTATTTAGCATAGGGACCCTGTGCATCACAGGACATAAAGGTACAGCCCCCCTTATAGAGTTTAACAAAAATACAGTACTTGTTCACGTGAACTCTGTGTGACACATGCTAATATGTTTAGGGTTTTAGGTGTTAGCTACATTTGTGTAACTTTGTTTTTTGGGCTGTAGTTCTTTTCCAGAAGGTTGTAGTCCAAATTGGACCTCATTCCTGTTTATGTCCATCAATGATGCTCTTAAAGCTGAAGGCTGTCTGGATTCAGCCCAGCAGTGTGGAGCTGTTTTTTTTACCCTGGATAGACTTTTTAATGTTCACCCTGTGAAAGGTAAAGGATAGGAGCAAGGAACAGAAGATCGGAGCTATAATTTAAGATATTTAGATCAGTTCTCTGTTTCAAATAAGAAAAGTAATGGTTGTAGCCTGGCTGGTGAGACCTGATATTCATTGGCCTAAAACAGACTTGACCAATCACAGCGCAGGAGGTGTGTCCATAATGCAATAGCGCTTTTATAACCATTACAGTCAAATTGAAACAGAGCAATGCTTTATTAATGGCCTTTTCTATGTCCAAAAATAGCTATTTATATTGTTAAAAGTTTCAATAAGTGGCTGCTATAAGAGATTTTCGTAAAAAAACAGATGTTTTGTGTCAAATTTGTTGTTATCTGATTGGTTCTAAACTTTTTCTACTGACTCTGTTAGTCCCACCTTTGAAATCGAGCTCCTCTCCCAATATGTAGTGTACACAGTGTAAACTAGTCTAAATCGCCAGGCTACAATGGTTGAAAACCACCTGCTAACTCCAGGCTTGTGTGTGCTTAGCTCTGCTAGCTACCTACGTGAATGAAGTTTTACTTTTTAAGTTATTGCGTTTGAGTTTAGATATTTTTTACTTTGTCCTGTTTTTCAATAATTACCAAATTATGTACATATTTCTGAGTAGATTGAATATATACAGACATGGTTGCCTGTTTAATATCTGCAGCTACATTCAGACTGAGTTCAGCGTGAACATTGAACAAGTGTGAGTTAACCATACCCCTAAAGTGAAAGGCGATTATTAATGCAAACAACTTTTAGGTTTCCATTGTAACAAAAAAAATAAAAAATAGAGAGGAATAAAGAAAATGACTTAAGAATGTAAGGCTGAAGTAAGTGATAAATAAAAATGTGTATTTTTGCTACTTCCTCTTTGTCCACAAAAACAGCCGCAGTGAAGAATTGCTCACTTGTGTGGCTGAGCTGACACAGGGAACCAGATACAAAAAGCAGACTCATCAGAAGGCTGAATGTCACTGCTGAACACAAATCAGTTATGATTTTAGGTTTAAGCAATAGAGTTACCTCCTATTATGATCACTGTCAGTGTGTGACATCCTGGGCTTCCAGAGTCCTCTTTGTTTTCCCACATTTTCAAACTACAGCATAAAATGAGTCAAATGCACAATTAATGTCACCTCATGTAAAAACACAGAAAATGTCAAATCAGTATTATATGTTTTTTATCTTTATAATATTGTGGTTACATTGTTATCCTGGTCCTGCAGCACAGGAGGTGCAAGCACAGAGATGCTGGATGTTATGACAATAATGATGCAGTATTGATTTTGTCAAATGCATTTAACTGGTGTTGCCATAGTGGGAGGAAAAACGGCAAATATGTTGAAGCTTTCAAAATGTGATAACCTGTGCTGTGATGTTTGAGCATATGTTCAAAGGAGAAAGAAAGGAAATATTTTATCCTGTTTTATAATAAGCAACACCTACGCAATGGCAGAAGACAAATCATAAATTATTCTGACCAGTGGAAATTGAACTGGAACAATTTTACAGAATTTATTATGTTACCAAAGCAGCTTATCATATTTGTTTACCTAAAGAACACATGCATGGCATAAAAAAAGGCATAGCAGCTTTGAAACTATTTTTCAAACCATTTTCTTTTGGTTTGCGATTCTTTTAGTTGTTGCTGCAGCTCTCCTACTCCAGTTTTTAAAAGCAGGTTCGGTGCAGGGCTTCATCTCCTAGGAAAGATGTGCTGCCAGAGATCTGTGCCTGAAAGTGCTGGGAGCAGAGCTTGGCAGATTATGGCTACTGAAAGCACATGCCCCTGCAGCAGAGCACGAGTAGAATAAGCTTTGGTGGAATGGGGTTAGGAGAGAGTAGCTTGCACAATGGAAGAGGAGTCCCTGCCAGCACTAAAGGCAAGCAGTTCCAGGTCAAACAGCTCCTCTCATCTTTTGTGCAACTTTCATTTCTAAAGAAAAAAAAAACAAATTTAAGTTTTTTTTGCTAAATAATTGTCATTGAGATGTTGAGATTTGATTTATTTCTATAGAAATCTTGCTGTGCAGAAGAACATGTGTGCCTCCCCCCTCAAAAAAATCAAATTTTAAACATGTTTGCAATCACTCAGTTGGAACTAATTAAGGGTGAAACTCAAATATGAACATAGCATGAACACAAACCACAGCTGAGTCAATATGACCTAATCGATGACGCTCAGGTAACGTTTTAAAATTCACCTCAGCCACCGACAGGTACTGTGGCCCCCTCAGATGGGGGGGGGGGGACCTGCAAACAAGAGGACATCACCATCACTATGGTAACGCCACCATGAAAGTGCACCCAGCAGCAGCTCCATAAATGCATAGTAATGTTTCACAGAGTGAAAGTAGCTTTTTTGTGTGTGAAATGATACGTATGACCTGTTTCCTGATGTGAAAGGAGCATTTTGCTAAGTGCATCATGTCTCCAAACTAATCACAACATATTCAGCTCTAATTCCCTGCTCTGGTTTTGTGACATGATCTGTGCCGTGTCTAATAACAGCGCCAGGCTAACCTCCCACTGCTCAATCATTCATTGTCTTTTCACATTAATTTCTGTCAAGCAAATACATATTGGGGTGGGGGGGTGCTAAGACATGGTAATAATAATAATGTCTTCCTCAGACTCACTTGACATGCTGGTGTATGAGCACAGTTGCCTGTATCTAAACCTCCAGAGTGCACTCACAAGTCTCGGAGCAATTACAAATCTGTCATTCTACATAATGTGAAGGAAATGTCTGACGTAAACAGCTGGAGACCGAGTGCAGCTGCCAAAATGGAAGAAAGCAAACATGGGAGGAGAAGGGTGGAGTAGAAAAAGAAAAAACCTTGAAGTAAAATTTGGAGTCAAGCATAAATGACTAACAAACCAGTTTTCTTTGTATTATTTTGAATATATATTTCAGCATTATGAAGAAAAGCGGTTTATGTTGCCTGCTTAAATAAAGTTTACTCCAGCATCTTTGTCAGCAGCCTGTCTATACTCTTAACAGCAGCAGCAAGGACAATCCTGGCTGCGCAGATTACTGATAATTAGATGTCAGATTAAATCTTAAGGGTCCAGATGGCTGAGGTGAATCCCGTCCTAGCAACACCTCTGACATCTTACTCCTTCGTTACACCACAGCTTCGACCTTTATCTCTCTGTGATTGAAGTGAATGTAATCAAACCCGATGACATCGTTCTGATTGTCCATCTTTGATCTTTGTTCCAGTGGAAATAAGACCAGAAAAGCTCTTCAAAGTCCCTTTTTTAATCTTATTTGGAACAACTATTGTGCACCGATATATGATACTCAAATCAATTCAGTTTATTTATGTAATGCAAATTCACACAAAAATAACCAAAAGTATTTCCTCACCTCTCTGAAACATTAAATACAGGTGGATAAAGTCCACTATTAAGGCCTGCAGCCTGCTTCTACAAACATTTGAATTAGAATGGGTTGCACTAAGGAGCCAAATAAGTTCAAGGAGGGTCCTGCATATGTTAGGATGACACCTGTGCAAGTCCAGATGCAACATTTCATTGCTATAGGTGTTAAAACAAAAGACAAAAAAAAAATAGGAATGACAATAACTAAATGTGTTAGGTCACTTAAAATGATAAAAATGGATTTACAATTTTCTACTCATCTGAAGCTTTTATTTCTAAAAGTGTTCATTTCAAGGATGTGATCACTTTGAATTAGATTGTTCTTTGTCTGTAAGCTAAAATCATCCACATTACAGAAAAAATAAAACACTTGAAATACTTTAGTGAACTTAATAAACTTACATTAGATAAATATGAGTTTAACTTTCTGAAATTGGTGATTGAAAATATTGGATATTTTTACGATTATTTAATTTTACCTATATAATGACTAAACAATACAAATAAAAATAGTTTGCAATCATCCTTTATGTCTCTGCTTTAACTTCCAGTCCTGCTTTTATGAGTTCTTTAAAAAATATGAAGATAAAAAAGCATAAAAGGGCATTAAATTCTTATTTTTTTTGTTTGTTTCACACTGTATTTTCATTGCCTGTGATTTATTTCTATGTCTGGGTCAGCTGCCTTTTAGGAAATTTCACAGTATGTTTCAAGAAATGTAGTTTAAAAGAAATTTTTCAAAACAGGACACAACTATTTTTAATAGAAGAAGACGAAGAAGAAGAAATTATGTCAACCTAACTTTGTTACTTCAAAAAAAAAAAACAACAACAACACAATATTTAATCCCTTAATTTATAGGACAGTGTTGTTTGTACTAACTGGATTCTTTCTGTGATTAATGAAGCAACATGTCTCTAAGGGCAGCTGTAAGTGAGTTAAGCAGAAGTTCACAGGCCTCCCATTGCTCCAGCTGTCAGTGACCAGCAAACATCAACCCTTCTCTGCCTTGACTTCTCTGCATTTGTTCTGTACCCTAAACTACTCACACAACTTCACACATCTGTTTCATGCTTCCTTTTCTACACTTTCTTGCATTAACTGCATTGTCTGTCTGAAACAATGAGTTGTTTTTGGCCACTGTCTGTTCTGTGACAGCTGCTTTTTGCAGGATACGACATTGAAGTTAAGGTGACAGAGCATGTGTGCGTGCCCAAGCAGCAGACACATCAGGTTCACATCTGGCCTAAATAACCGAGTCACTATAAATAACCCAACACACAGCGAGATGAAGATGCCTCAGGCCAGTGCTACTGTACTCGGTTTCTGTCTACTTTCATGGTAGGATTTCAGCACCGTTATGTTGCTAAAGCTCATGGAAGCTTATATATATGTGCAAATGAGCCATCAGATGCCACACTTTGGCGATTCTAGATTGAATTCAACAGTCGGGACCTGGGTTGGGCCTGTGTTTTGCTTTTTTAAGAAATGGGTACAGAAAAAATCAGAAACTGGGTAAAAATTTCTCATTGAATATTTTAAATGAGCTGAAGAACCACTTGTAGCTCTGATCTGAAATAAATGAAATATCCATGAAATGTAGTTAAATTCAAATTTAATGTTGATTCAATTGATAATTTTTATGTCATTTTCAAAAAAAATACAAAAAGCCCATTACCATGGGGGGAAAAAACAGCAAACAATTTAAATAACGAGTTATCAAGTAAAAATCTGCTTCAATCAAAGGTGTGACATTATTAGCTGAACGTTTGATGGGTGAGGCCTGTGATTCAACGCCATGAGTAAAGTTGCTATCAAAAAAAGGGTTTAGCTCAAAGCAACGTGACCTAGAGGGGATGTGTCTCCAAAATAAGAGAAAAAATGTAAAGACTGAAGTTCTGTTGTGTTATAGGTTATGTGCTGCAATACTACACATGTAACAATTCAGGGACCATATTTTGACATTTTTAAGACATAAGGCTTGTCTTTCTTATCAATAAATAAAGTTAAGCAATGTGAAATGTTGTTTTTGTTTAAAGAAGTATTATGTTTATAGTTTTAGAAATAAATACTATAGATTAAATATTTGCATTTTAGGATTCACAAATAGCAGGTTTTGGACTTTTTGGAAGTAAAAATGATCAGTTTAAATCAATTCGGAATTTGACCTTGAGTAACATTGAGAAAATCATAGTTAAAACAGAATTGTAAAGATTAAACCATAAAATAAATGTAACAGACCAACTGGTTAAGGCATTTGTCCCAGTGCCTATTATTAATTATTATAATATTTTATAGGCACGGGGGCCAGGGCCCATTGGCCCTTGTCTAGAACCAGCAATACTCACACGATGAAATCTACTCGTAAGAAAGAATAAACAAGACAAAGGTATTTTTATACAGTTTCGAATTATTTATCTCCTTTCCTTTTTGTCTTGTTTTTCTAACAAAAGACTGAGAGGAAAGCAGACGATAACATCCAAAAACTCACAGCTCCGAGTCATTAGATTCACACCAAAGACTCTCTTCTCCTATCACCTCCCCCCCTCTGTGCGTGTTTGTGTCGGTTCAGGATTAGAGATGCCAGCTGCCTCTTCAGGACGTTTGAAAGAAAAGGGAGTGAACCTGTTTGTGCCCCCTCCCCCTTTCCCACCTGTGTGTCCTAGCACTCCAGCTCTGGCTAACACATCCTTCCGACCTGTTCTGCAAAACCAACGTGAGCACAAAGATGGGCCTAACAAAACAAAGATGGCGCCGGTGTGAGCTGGTATCCAGATCTGAAAGCCGGCAAAACATTGAGACTGACAGAAAACATAGGTAAGCAAAGAGTCACAGATGGTCAGCAGTCGAACGCTCTAACAGAACAGAAACAACAACATGCAGATAAATCTGACTGTACAGCCGGAATAAGACGCTGGGAGGATGAGTCAGTCTGCGCTGATACTGTAACACATGCTGTGTACATTCATGAAAAAATTATACAGCCTGGGAATCTTCAAAAGGTACATTTCAGCTGACTCACAGATTAGACAAAAGTGGCATTTCATCCCCACAACGAGGGATCTTATCCTCACAGACTGAAAACTTTTTTGTTTTGTTTTTTTTTTACCGCTGTGCACATGAGAAGTGAGTGCGTTTGTTTTACAACCTTGATGTCAAATGACTCAAAGTAGTTTCAGTTTTTAAACCTCTGAATTTTTCTAATGAATTATTAAAAGCAGCGCGTAGGAGGGACAGTTAGAATTCAATACTGCAAAGGGAGAATTGCCAGAGGACCTCGGAAAATATCTGGGATTTTGCTGAGACAGCAAACATGGATGTGATGAAGAGCTGTTCAAAGACAGTTAAAGGATCAATCAAAAGTTATAAAAGAAGTTATTCAGAGGTTCAGTTGTCCTGCTCAACAAACACACTTTGTTCATCATTCAATCTATTTTTTCAGACATTTCATTCATCAGCATGAATAAAGCTGCACAATCCTAAAATCCTTTAAAGCAAAATTGTTGCCTGCTTATAAGATGTTAACTGGATGTAGATTTTTTTTTTTAAATATGAAATCTTTTTTTTTTTCTCAGATCTGATGCATTTTCATGCAAGAGGTGGAACAATTAATGTTTCAGTCCCTATGATAAATAACAAGGGAAAGCGCTGAAGGCTAGTTTAGCATTTTTTTGCATGGAATCTCTACTTTGAATTTCCACAACAGAATGGAGTTAATGATGTGATAAACATTGTTTTTCCCCCTCATTATTATTCTTATCAGACATGGACACTTCTTTTGTCATTTATTTTCCCCCTGCAGAAGAAAATCCATGAAAATGTAATTATTCCCTTTTCGTTAAAGGTTGATATTATTTTTTTCTAAACCCCAAAAAGAAAAAAAAAAACATCTGATGAAATAGCTTTTCTTTGATTCAGTCCAAATACTTTTTCATCCATAGAAGATATTTAGAAAAAAGTTGATATCTTTATCTCTTGAGTTGTTAACGTTTCCTACCAATTCTCCAGATGCTGTGTGCAAAATTTCTATTTCATCAAAATAACACAAAATATGAAGCTAAAATTATCTTTAAAAAACAAACAAAAATCAGACCTAATGAAAGTTCAGCTTACCTATATATATTCATATATACATATATATATATATATACAATAAAAAATCTCATATGCACCATTCTGGAAAGTTCTCTAACCTGGGGGTGTGACCCCAAAAATAATAATGTAATAGACAGGTGACCCCCTGAAAATACATGTAATTAGTTTTCAATCATTTAGGCGTTAAGTACACATTTTTAACTGCATTCAATTTTTACAGGGCATTGAATCATTTAAAATATATTTTAGTTATATAATTAAACATTTAATATCTGAATTATATATAGGATTAAAAAATAAATAAATGTCACACCTGCTTATTTCATGAGACGTTCAAATGTATGTATTGTATGACATGTTTTGGCCCTTCATATACTGTACCTCACGAATAACGTCACCATGATTGTGAAAACAATCTTTTAACCCCTGCTCTAGTAGATCGTGCATCATGTGTTGTCGGTAAAAGAATCTGTTAACTGGGACTAAACAGCAAAGAAGCTTATTACAGCACGGTCCAGTGAGGACTTTATCATTACAATCCGGAGTGTCTCTAAACAAAGGGACAGCTAATGCTGGAGCTGTGGAAGAAGAGAGAGAGATCAGCTGGGAGAAGCAAGTCTTTGTCAGTTAAATAGCCTTCCAGATTTCTCTCACTTCAACCCAAGTATCCAAATTTGCCTTGTCCCATTTTTTTCCCTCCCTCTTCTTTCCTTTGAGGCATGTGCAAGCCTCGCTGTTCTCCTCCCCTACTTTCCTTTCTATTCCCAAACACAGGAGAAATGACCCAGCTGGCTAAGAGAGTAGAATCCGTCTAACAGATGAAAGGAGTGAAGCTGCCTGCAGAGACGATAGGTTTGATCACAAAAAACAGACTAAAACAAAGTTGTCTTACATTGCTTTGAAAATGCCTTTACACCCACTGATTTTTTTCCTTTTAAGATTTAATATAATAGATCGACGTAAAGTGAAACAAAATATTTTAAATATTCTACATTTTAAATATTCTTGTATTAACTCCGTTTTGCTGATACTCTTGAATAAAAGGCAACACGGAGAAGTGAATGCAGCGTTAACCTACTGGGTAAATTTACTCCAAATTTAATGTCAGGATAAGTCCAGCTGCTTTTTTAAGGCCTTGGACATTTTATTAAAGAACATCTTTCAACAAAAAGCATCACAAAGACCAAGGAATAAAGCTAACATATCAGGATTTTTAACATTTTGGAGGAGTTTAGGGTTAGCATGTAAAGCGACATTTGAAATTTTGAGCATCTCATTGTGTCCAAGGAATATAGGAAGAAGAAGGGACAATTGTAAACCTACCAAGACATGAGTTTTACCTACTGAGCCAAGAATGATGGACGATCTACAGGGATAATGAGAGATCTACAAAGGAATCTGTTCACAAGCAGGAGCAAAGGTGGAACAGCATCAAATAAACCCAAGCAATCATCTTTAAACGTTAGCTGCTTTGTGCTTTTCTATCAAATAAGAAATAAGTAGAAATGTTCCATTTTTTAGCTAAAATTCCTGTTTATAAAGTGACAGAATGCAAAAAGGCTAGAATGAAATGAAGGCTGCATGTCTTTGTTTTCTTTTTGTTTTTCATAAACACTGTCAGTAATACATTTCTTTCTGTCATTTGTTATTTTCAAGAGACAGAGAAGCCAGCGTGTCATTGTACAATGTCTTTATTGTGACACTGGATAAACACAAAGAGAACCTGCTTCCTGTACTGCAGACAAGCAGGTATGTTTCAGCGTTCAGGAACGTTTCACAATTGTGTTGGAAAAAGAAAAGCAGTTCATCATCACAGTGTGGCCTGAGTACATCACTGTTTAACTTCTAAGCGCAGACACTCCCCACAGTCCTGTTGAATGTTGAACCTTGAGGCCATTCTTGGAGGTAAAGATGGACAGTGGCGCCTAGAATTTAACGCCCAGGGCCCGTCTTTCCATGCGTGTGCTAATGACTGACCCTGGTACTCCATTGTTGCCATAGCATGCCGAGGAACGGTGCCAGAGGAATGTTGCCTGCGGCTGTGTTTGTTTGCCGTACTGTCCTCTTCTCTGAGGACAAACTGTGGCCTCATTCAAAAATCATCTGTTAGCCCAGAAGGGAACCACTTCTTCTTCACAACTTTAATGGGGCTCATCAGCAATGTGCTTATCTAGGCCACACTGAGATTGATTTACAGGTATAATTGGCATCGATCATGAAAAGGAAAATAAAGAGTTCATGAAATGACTTTGTTGTTAAAGCCTAATCTTTGTTATCTGTGAATGCTCTCAGCAAAAATACTGGAGACAAAATGTGTTCTGATTCTGGAGAAAGGGGTAAACTGTTGCATGGCAGGAAGCCTTAAATACACACAGGTTCACCAGTGCCTGAACCCTGAATCCCCTCGTCTTCACAGTTCGGAGTGTGTGTTGTAAGTGGGTCAATTATTGGCAACCAAACCAGGGTTTTGTAATCTGCTTTAAGAGAGCTTGTCGTCTATGCATGTCCTCCATTCTGTCTTGGCTCTGTTTTCTGGTCAACTGCTCGATACGAAACCAAGCTGAGAAAAATAAAACGATGATGAAAAAAAAAGTACAAATAAAATGAAATAAAAAGAGAAAAGCAGATGGATACAAGGAACCCAGAGCCTGAGGGTAGAGAGCTAAACATTTAATGAGACGTACGGCTCCCTTCCAAAAAGATTTCTTTCATTGACGAAAGCTAAGTGGAACATTTGATTTATTTTATGACTGAGCAACGTTTTAATGACTGAATAAATTAACAGAGGTGCAGGTGGTCTTTGCACTCTCAGACAGCACTCTATTCATTTTTGTTGTTTGTTTTGAAGCAAAAATAAAGCAGAGCAGAGCCAGGACAGCTTGTTTTATTCATTAATTCGGTTTTCTTTCTGCTCATTCCCAATTCAAGCTACACACGGCAACACGTTCAACACACTGACCACGGGTCCAAAACACTGAATCACGCTGAAACACAATGCTGTGGTTAACTCTGGGTTACTAGTGTTCCTGTCCTGGAGCATCAACTAATCAGAACCCTTTGACATACAATCAGTCGGATGCCTCAAAGGCTTTAAAAGTGTTTTAGTCCTGATGCTAAATCTGATGCTCTAGTGTTACAGTTTAAAGCGATAGTTAAAGATTTCTAAAGTGTGGTCCTGTTAAAAGGTTATCAATTGGTAGTATAGCTTAAATTTGTCTAAATAAATAACTTTCTTGGTGTCTTCAGTTAGCATAAATCACAATGGGCTGGACCTAAAGGCTAAAGGTAATGGCTAATCTAAGAGGATGCTTCCTAGTTCCTTAAACAATACTTTCTAAAATAAGTTGACAGTTTATGTGTAAACTATTTCTTAAACCTTTCAATTGTTATCCCTTTTGATCTGGGTATTTATTTACAAAGAAGCGGATGATAGTTACACAGAAAGTAGAGGTAGCATATGGTAGCATATATTTTCTTCCACATACTGTAAATAAATGAAATGCTTCAAGTCTCAGTAACTTCCAGACAGAAAAGTAAGACGATGATGAATCTTTTTTTATTATTATTTTTATGCCTAGTTAATCTGATCTAAAACACTTTACATGATCTGTTCTTTGTATTTTTCTGCAAACTCAATGTGAATGTGCCTTCTTCTGTTTCCCATGTATCTGTCCAGAGTTTCAAGGTTCGAAAACAGCGTTTGCAAAAGCTAATTTTTAAAATTCATTATGTAAAAGTCTGCTCTGGTCTGTTGGCTTCAGCCTTCAGGACGAACCAATTTGGATTCATACTAAATTCAAACAAAAAATATTTTTTACTTTTAACAGAACCTCCCTAAAAAAAAACAGAAGTATCCTTTCAGCCATACTCCGTTCATTAAAGCTGTATTTGCTACAGTGGTGAGAAGACAATTGGTTTTGTCTGCCGACAGGGTAATCGAACCCTTTCTACTGAGCTTTTGCT
>JAUZNJ010033136.1:40670-58770 GCA_034780135.1 Jordanella pulchra
ATTTGCTACAGTGGTGAGAAGACAATTGGTTTTGTCTGCCGACAGGGTAATCGAACCCTTTCTACTGAGCTTTTGCTTACATTGAGCAAGCCCCATCATCAAATATGCAGAACCGCCAAATAATACTGAACCGATTATTGAGAATAATATCAATGTTTTTTCTCAAAACACGGCCAGCGCTGAGGAGTAATGCAGGATGCGGCCTTTAACCAGATGTTATTGAATCTAGAAAAGAAAATGTCTTTAATTTGAAATTAACTACATCTCATAGAACAAAATCCATACATTTGTTTCCTCCAAGCTCTGTAAATATGTCCAATCTATCAGTCAATAAATCCTTTAATTGTTTTAGACTGTAAGATCTTTTTCTATTTATACTTTTTCCTTTCCTTGTATATTTGCTTCCCTCTGACATAAACTCCACGCAATCAGCTTTCTACTTTAGTCTGCAATATTGTAAAAAAAAAAACCTCTTCCATTGAAAAAAGAAAAACTAAAAAAAGAAAAACAAATGTACAGATTGATGATGGCACATTCCCCAACCTAATGGTTTCAGACACATTTGATAAAATAATAATAAAAACAGGAAGGAAATTAGATTACACTCCGATCTTGAACCGGGGCTGCCCATGTCCCTCAAGGCTGATAAGATGTCCAATTATTTGGTAATTTAGTTCTGAAAAGCTGCTGAGTCCGATCTGCTTGAGTAAGCAGTGCAAGAGTAGCTTTGTACATGACTACAACTCTTTCAGCCCTTTTATTTAACCCCCACTATGACTGAGTTTAATAGTCACACAGGCACACTCAGGGCATGTTTTTTTTTTTTTTTTGAGAAAAAAAATGGCTGCTGGATACATTATTGTGCTTCACTGGGACAAATGGAACATATATTTATATGTGGGATACAAAAGAGAATACATAGCAGGTATCAGTCTCAGCAAAGATGGGTGAGGGATCGCTGGGCTGAGGTTTTGGGGACTATAACTAGATGAGCAGGCGATGGAAGAGGGCAAAAGCTGGACTTGAGGATGACCGGGTGGATTTGGGGTTGAAGGGAAAAACTTCAGATTGGACTCGCAGGACGGGGGTGGGGGGGGTGGGGATGGGGGGTGTGAAGATTCAGAGCAGCAGCTGGGTACTGTTCAAAGGATAAGAGCTGGAAGCTGCAAAGAAAAATGGGTGGGGGGGGGCACAACATCTACTGTACATCTGCTGGACCAAAGCCATCAGAAAGAAAGACAGGATGGCTGGAGGGGGAGGGGGGGGGGGCTCTTGGAGACCGGGTGGAGGGGGGCCGGGGGGGAATAAACTCGCTGATCTCACTCACGGTAGAACACATATTCAGTGTAGCTGGTCCAGATCTTGTCGTCTGTCTGCTCGTGGGCAAAGGCGCAGGTTCCTGTGGAGTTACAGGCCACCATGTGGAAGCCTGCGTCTGCCAGCTTGTCAAAGGCCTGCTCCAGAAAGGTGAACTTCAGGTAGTAGCGGGAGGTGTAGCGCTCAGGGGGGCGGTCTGGATCACGGCTCTCGTTTAGGGTCTCCCCGAACACCTCTTTGGCCAGAGAGGTCTTCCCGCACACCATGATCCGAGCCACTCGCCGGAACTTGGCATCGGTGTGGCTGTCGCGACCAAGAGTGTAGGAGCCCCGGTAGCCAATGGTGATGAACCCTGAGCGCTTCCCGTCCATGGCGCTGGGGACCAGGCTGGCGCACGCGGCCGCCGCGGCCCCCAGAGAGCCCAGGCTGCGCGCTGAGTCGATCCCAGGTGAGGAGTCCTCCGGGTCGCTCGGACAGCCCTCGTCTCCGAGTGAGTTCTGCTTGCTTATTTTGGGTGCCAGCAGCTTAACGAGCTCCGGCAGGTTGAAAAACTCAGCCTCCCTCTGTAGACGGCCGCGCTCTGGAAAGTGGTCCGGTAGAACCAGCTGCTGGTCCCGCATGTAGTCCAGTATGTAGCGGAACAGAAAACCATCTCGATCCACAAAGAAACGCCCCTTGGTGTCCCTCGCGAGCCCCTTGGCTGACTTCTGGCTGAACATCTCCCACAGCAGAGAGTCTGGTACACTGGTGAGGGTAGAGTACCGCGTTATGTACACCTGACCGCCAACATTCAGCTCTATTATTTCTGGGAAAGGGACCTCCTCCCCACATAAACCACTGTCCGGCAAAGCCATAGAGGCAGCTTTATAAGGATTTTTTACTATTTTAAAAGCTGAGATCGAGGTTCTGCGACTGCTGCGGCTTAAACCTATGGTGCGCAATCGGTCTGTGCGTTTTAGAAATACAAAAAAGAAGATTAAAAAAACGCTGTTAAAAACTCTACACTAACTAAAGAGTTTCTCAGTCACAACTAGAACATGGTTCCGATTGTTACACTCGGTTTCTAATAGATCTTTCACATCAATGTCCGTTACGCACAAATAAAAAGAAGGAAACTGTGCCTTTTTGAGCAGGAAATCCTCCACTTTCACAACAGCTTCTAACGACTTTTCTGCTACGGATAATCACACGGGGATGCCCTGGCGCAAACCGGATCAGGTGGCCCAACTTCAATTAGGCAATCCATAGTTGGAGAGCCGCAGTTGAAGAATCGCTGCAGAAGAGCCTTGAAGACGCATAAAAAGAAAACAATAAAGAAAATAAACAAAAAAGAAAAAGAAAAAAGGTTAACGGAGTCCAGAAAATATATGCTTGTTTCCCATCACCGCACACAGCAGGTCAGCGGTCCAGTTCAGCTACAGTTGCTTTGAGTCAAGCTGCAGCTCAGACTGGAACGTAGCGGAGAACACAGGCGTTATTCCTCAGAGTTAGCCACGCCCACCGCGGTGACGCTGATCCAGGTCAAGACATCCCGTCCGCCCATTATATCAGCTTCAAACCCAGCAGAACAGTACCGGGTGGGAAAAAAAAGGTCAGGGTTACCAAAAGTTACTTCAAAATTTTTCGATTTTTCGACCAAATAAACAAATCCTAATTCAAAATCTCATCTTTCCGCGCTGTCTAATAAGTATTCTGATTACCACTCATATCCATTCACATATCTAGAGGTCCTTGAAATGTTAATTCTTATGATTTTATAAAAGAAAAAAAAAACTGATGGTCTAACGTGTAGATGGAGAAACAGCGACATCTAGTGGAATCTTCTCTCCTCATCTTTTTCACCACTGTCAAAGTTAAAACCACTCAATCACAGGAATGGCCCACAGCTGTATACTGAGCAGATGATTATCCTGTTTACTGGTTTCAAAATATTATCTTCGACTAAAAGATACCAATATCATTTAATGGCTTATCACTGCTTTTATTTTATCTTTTTATTACAGAAGGGGAAGTCTTATTTCAAACAGGTATTTTAAATGGAAATTTTAATCTAAGGGTTAATTTCTGTTAATTCTGACTCCAACTGATCACTATCATACCTTGATGATATAGTGGTTCCTGTCAAAGGAACCAGCAATAGAAGCTGGAACTTTAGATTGTCCTTGAATCTATAACTTTAAAATTACAGAAACAAATATTAAGTATATATCACCTCATATGTAATGAATCTATATATGAGTCAGTTTCACTTTTTGAATTGAATTACTACAATAAACATTCCTTTTTAAATTATACTTGCTGTGTTATTTAATGAACTTTATCATGAGTTGACTATAACTGGTTAGAAGTTTCTATAAATGAAATGTGTCATGTTGAAAGAAATTTAGATCAAACAGTACCTAATGCATTTTTATTAGCCTTTAAAATGAAACAGATTTTTATACCAAGCATTAACAGAAAAGAAAAACATGTTTCTTTTTTATTGGGATTCATAGTCTGAAAATAAAAAACTTTAGTATATGACTGCAAGGATCTTTCACATTTAAATGGAAATTGTTTTTTTTTCCTTCACGCTGATGTAAAAGTAAAATGTCATGTGCTGACTGGAAATAAAAATGTCCAAACATTGATACAATAAAGACAACATTGTACATTACCTCAAAAACCAGACATTTCCAATTCTTTTTACTTGCCTGTTTGACCTTTTGTGTGCAGAATAATTTATGAGTAGAGACTTATGTTTCTGCAGTGATCTGCTTTAAATTCAAATGCTGAGAGAGAAGTTTCATTTTGCCTGGACTGCAGCTTTAAGAAGGGGGATATGGAAATAAAAAACATATAGGCTGCTTACAATTAGGATGCATATATTTTAGATCTCAGATTAACTGAGAATGCTGAGATTTGTTTTAATTAAAATACTGTCAACTATCTCTGTGATATTCTTGCTTCATTTTTAGAAACTCTTGGTTAGAATTTGCCAAGTCGATCTTGAAAAATGATTTGTAAACCTTTTTGCCAATATTTTTTAGAACCTTTTCCTTTTTTATAATCGGTTTATGGTGGAAAACTAGATGTCCCTCTTTTTCGTCTTATAATACGAAATTTACCAGACCAGCAAGGTATTAAATCACAGTTATTTATATAATGCCAATTAACAACATGTCTCTTTAAGGCACCTAAAAAAGTCAATTCTATCAAATCATACAGATATATTGGTTGAAGTTTCCTATCGAAGGAAAACCAACAGATCACATAAAATCATGCATTTGAAAATGCAGCTACTATAAAGAGAAAAAAAAAAAAAACAGAGAACACAATGTTTAAAATTGAATGAATAATTAATGGAAATCAAAGAGCAGCTGTAGTTACAGAGTGGGAAAAAAAGTAGTCCCTGTGTCCTCCAGCAGTCTAAGCCAATAGCAGCATAACTACAGTGATAGCACACGATAACCTGAGCCACTCTACTAACTTACTCAAAAAGGAAGGTTTTAAAACCTAGTCTTTAAAGTGGTGTCTGCATCAAGGACTAGGACTGGAATTTGGTTCCAATGGGAACCAAGAAGATCTGCTTCCCATTTGAAAAACTCTAGGAAACACCTGGACACCTTGAGTCTGGGCGTAGAAATGCTCTGCTAAGAACTTAATAATATCTCTGATATTGTGAACCTAACAATAAGAGTGGATGAAGGCTCTAAAGTGCATTTTGTAGATTTCCCAATGGTAAAAAATTACAGTACGCTAGCCTTGATATGACGCACATGGACTAGTTTTCAGCATCACTCCTGGACTAAATCTTAAAAGTCCAGCAGTTTCCTGGATGGAAATAAAAGAAACCTGTTTAATATGGGATTTAAATAACATGCCGCTCAGATGATTCATGGTCTGTCTTGAAGTTTACTTATAGTGAAATGTGCCTGGAAGGGTCTTTCAAGCGTTTGCAGCAAGAGCTCTGTTATAACTAGAACTCAAACCACAGGTTTTATCTTGATATGCACTAGGCTTTGAATCAAACTGGTCTTAGTTTAGCTGTTCTGGACTACAGCTATGCATTCGTTATAGACTGGAGTTGTTCTAAGAAAGTACACGTCTGCTTTGGTTGGCTTTCCTGTTCCTTGTTCGAATAATTTGATTTTTGACCAAATAAGGATGACAAAGTAAGCTAAAGTCTGCAGGTAAGATGGTAAATGTCTATTGTTGGATTGAAACATCTATAAATTAAATAAGACAGAAGAATGAGACATCGTCTTTAGCTGCGGGTGGAGAACCAGCACACCCTTGCTCAGTTCTGAATTCGTCTGATTCCACCTCACACATTTATTCATTCAAACAGTGGGTGTATCCCTGTTACAACAACATTTCTAAGGATGGGGGATTAGAAACAGATGCAACATTTACAACATATGGTTAGCCAATTGATCCTTCTTCCTCCAGGGTCAAAACAAGTTCAGCTTTGGTTAATTACAGTTTTATTGTCCTTAAGCTCTCCACACAGGATCTTCTCATCGGGAACTGGCAACTCTCAGGAATTGGGGTAATCATCATAAAACCCTTCACCTCAGAAACTTGTTTCATGATATGGGTCCTGGAGCTGTTCTTCTCCCCCTGGTCAGGTCAAAGTCGAGAAATCTGCAGCCTTTAGTACATTTTTATACTCAAAGTAAAAGTAAACCCACTAGAATAAAAACACATACTATCTTTTCTAAAAAGTATTTAAACAAACATTAGATAAAAACAATACAGATATTACATTATTCTGACACCTATTATGCTTTTAATAGAAATTAAAATCAAAAATGTTGATATAGCCTTTTAATGAATTCCATTCCAGTTTTAATAAATCAACACAGGTTTCTAACTAAAAGGTGGAGAAGTTTTGCACACCTCCAGCCAATCTGGCACTGATTTCCCTGAAGATGTCACAGTCTCCAGCCAGCTTGTACCACTGCAGACTCATCATTAGCAATCTGCATTAAACAAGGATGTTCTTATGGGCCGTCTTGGAGGCTGGATGTGATGTGGAAAAGCACACTGTCACACCCCCAGCTGTTTGCGTTTAATCTTCAGTTAAACAAGCTAGGAGGACTTGAAATTCTTACAGAACAAAAGCACACGATCGACAGGCAAACAATGCTACAACCAGGAGTAACTAGTAACCTGTAGCAGTATTTAAAAGTGAAAATAGAGTAACTAATTCAATGAACATCATAGTGTAGACTTTTACAGCTGGTTTCATCATTCTAATCACATCCACACCATCGTACACTCAGAAACAGGAACAAAATGACTACATCAAACGAATTGGTTTGACCTTCTTAAGCATCTGGATTATCTGAGTACATCTGTCAATTTTCATCACACTGATGGCCTTCTGAAGCTGCTGGGTACATTGTGTGTGTGTGTGGTGTGCAGAAAGTAAGCTTGCAACCTGTAGATGATTGTGAGGATAACTCAGGGAGAAAAATAAACCTAAAAAGCTCCTAACATGAAGTCGGGCGGTTTATGCAGTGACACGAAAACAGTTATTCTGAGATTTTGTGGAGATGTCTATATATTGATTTGCATATCGCAGCTGGTTTCTGCTGACAGCAGCACCGGCGGGTGATTTATGTGGTGTTTTGTGGGATCAACAAAAATGAGGAGGCAGCTGAATCTGTATTCTAAAATGTTGGCTGTGTCTATGTGGTCTGCAAAGCCTCATTGCCCTCAGCATGAAGAGTAATTTGTCTTTCACGCCAGGTGACACGGAAGTGAAACAAGACACTCCCAGATTAACGGTTTAAAGAGATTTGCAACGTGTTTTCTGCGGCAAATCGACTGAGCGGCTGTAAGTGCATGCAGGTTTAGGCTTTTTTTTTAATAGTGTGCTGAAAACATCATAGCTGGGCAACAGTGTAGAAGCCCTTTAACACCAGTTACTGCCACATACTGCGCTCTCCTTTACTTCAGTGAATACCTTCATATCCTTTGATGTCTTTCTTGTTACAGTGTGACAAATGGGATCTTCTTCATAAACGTGGAACAGATATTTTGTTGTGTAACGGTCTCCCTTATCTCCTGCAGCCAGCTTTGAAGATTTTGGTATAAATTTGACATAAGAACATAAATGAGATGATTCAGGTCTGGAGATATTACTAATTAAAGCTTGATAGTAAGAAAGAACATTTCATATAAATACCCATATGTACATGTTGCTTAAGCTTTTCAGAAGATTTTAAAGTCAAGTATTTTTGTCTACCATAAAAGAAGAAACATCAAACATTCGGCCCTAAAATCCAAACGTTTTAGAACTGTTTGCCAAATTTTTGCTACTAAAACTAAGTACAAAAACTGGCACGCTTGTTGTTTACGACACACATTTAGAGAATTGCTGCATCGGTGTCCATGTTGTGTGCAAATAATTGGCCTTCTCAAAATAAATTGTGGTAAATTTCCCATTAGCTAAACTGGTTTTAGAGTTCTGCTCACATGAACAGCTGTGATTTTGTTATCTATTTTCTTTCAGTATGCTAGAATATGTAAGCCAAATAAAAAAAAAAAAGAAAAATTACTTTTTTTCATTTGTACAAACTTAAGATTTCAGAAAATCTATGTCAACATAATGAAACAGCCATGAGTTTATAAGACATTTCATGTAAAAAACCCTCATTAACAATAAACATAAGCAGGGCAGATAAAAAACAAACAGCAGTGGAGTTAATTGGAGCCATGGGAACTATTCAGTTATTTACGGTAAATATTTTCATACGAATCTATATGGCAAATATAGCATTTATCCTTCTTTAAGTCAGTATTTAATCCAGTCTGTGGTCATGAGGAAATATTGGATTCAGCAAAAATGTTCACATTTTGAAACAGGTTTAGTGGAGAATAAACAAAGATCAAGTGTTTCTGGATTCGTCATTGAAGATAAACTAAAGTATTCACACCCCTGTTTGACATAAACAGGGATTTTCGTGTATTTTAGTGAGACTGTAAACCAATACAAATTACTGCATGGTTGTTAGAATAAAAACAAGTTATTGCAAAATTGTGGTACAAATAAAACCCAAATGGTGGTGTGCATTTCTGAGTAGAAGCATCCATCTCTGCCATTACAGAAACATTTTTATCCCTTTATGAAACATAGCTCAAGTCCAGTCTGATTAGATCAAAGTGCTGTAGGCTTAGATTAGGCCGTTCTAACAGAAAATATGCTTTAATCTAATCATCCGCTCCTCTATCTTTATAGTTACATCTAGAAAAAAAAAAATACTAACCTGCTAGAAGCTCAGTCTAAATTATTTTGCAACCCTTTCAATCCGAATCCTCACATGAAAGCTACCCTGTTATTTGTGGTACAAAGTATTTCCCCAGCATTAGGCTCCCACTGCTGTTTTCCCATGTTGAGGCAGGCATGTAACATAACAATTAACACTTTGCTCTCCTGCCTTGTTCTCGGTGGTAAATTGCTATACAGTAAACTACCTTTCTTAAGCAGGTAACCTGTGAAGGCGATATGTTGTGTGGGGGTTAGATTTAGAGTAAATGGGGGTAAATACTAATGACCACCACACATCTATGATTTGTGATTGTAAAAGAAAAATGATAAAATCAATTCTTTTTGATTTTGCAATGATGCATTTTTTTGTATTGCTTTGTATAGTTAGCAGAAATACTATAATGTTTATCTGGACAATGGACTCAAATAGAGTGCAACTGTGAAGCCGTCTACAAAGAGGACAGGGAAGACTGTTCTTGTTAGGAAAGCTGAAATCCTTCAGGTTTGCAGCAAGAAGCTGCAGATCTTCTACAGGTGTTGTGGAAAGTATGATCTCTTCCACCATCATATGCTGGAGAAACAGCATCAGCGCAAAAAACAGGTTTAAAAGAGACGCTGACAAAGCAGTTTATAAAGAAGGCTGGCTGTATTCTGGGAACTCTGGTAGAACCTCTGGAGATCATTTTACAAGGACTACTTCTTTATTAAATAAAGAACATTATGAACAGCATCCTTTTCAGAAAACTTAAAACAAAAGTTCCTTCCTGCCTACAGCTTTTCACACCTAAACATTTAACTTCCCTGTGGGATGAATGAAGTTTTTTTTACTGAATTGTGTTGAATAAAATCTTAAAACTTCTGTTTGTGGAGATAGTTAAAATTTCTTTACCTTTCTACTTCCAAAACATGATGTAGCTCTGGCTTCACAGCAGCTTTAACTCAAAAAGTTGCCAATGACGTAAGTTTTTAGAAACCACAACAGTATAACATCTGTCAGGTAACATCTATCACAAAAGCTTTTGAGCTAATTTCTTAGGACTCTGCTTTAAATGTTTGATACTTCTTCTGTAGCACATGTAGGCTAGTTAGCCAGAATAGCTTCTTTAAAGACCAAATACAAACTGAGTCACATGTATTAAAATATGACATTAATTCACAATATCTAAGGATAAATAATGTACAGTTTTAAGTTAAAAAAAAACAACTAATATTAACTGCCTGCACTATCCAATAATAAAAGGTACAACTTCCCTTTGAAACGCACCTTTTAAGGCTTATCATATTAGCAGAATTTGTTACTCCTAATTCCAGTAGAAGCTGTTAAAATTTCCCTCATTTGAGAAACTGGACAAAAAAAAAAAGAAAGTAAAAAGATAGGTGTTTATTTCATTTTTTTGTCCCCACCAGTAATTTATCCACAATCAGACTCAAAAGAAAAACATAGACTAAAATACACAAAATGTGGGGATTTTTTTTTTTTTTAATGTATACCACGATTAATTTCATGAACAGCATATGTGCATACTTTAAAGACTAATGCCAATATAATGACCATTGACTCCAGGGTAAAAATCCCACTCTTGAGATTGGGTTTAATTATTTAGGATTGTAGGACTAGTGTGTGTGTGTGTGTGTGGATGGGGGGTGGGGGGGCTTGTTAGTGGGCACAAACAAAACACAAAAAGCATTTATCCATAGAACAAAACAAATGATTTCACCTAACACATCTCAATGACAATTTCGATAATGGATCGTGCTCAAGTGTTCAGAGCCAACGCTCAACCGTCTTCTTCACCAGAAGAAAGGCGTTTGTATTTTTTTCTTTTTTCCTACCGATATATCTTTATATATCTATATAGATATATCTTTATTCAACTCCCTTACACGAAACCAAAATATAAAAAATATATATATATTTTAAAGTGCTTTCTAATGACTTAAACTCTGTGAGAATAGCATTGATTCAGTTTGTTTGAAGTTAAAAATCGTTCGTTTTTCCGATTAGCTGTGTTCATCAGTGCTTAAGGGATAAAGACCAACAGGTGTAAGGCCTGACTGCAGACGGTTAGCAAACAAGAGCACATGTGTGCAACTTACAAACGGCAGTCAGATACAGTACAACCAACTGGTTTATACACGTGAAGCCTGCCGCCTGTCATTTGAAAAATAATAGCTGTAATTACAATAACAGACTGATAAATGATCCGATCAACTGAGCAGACAGAATGCCAGACGTGTGAGTCAGAAATGTGCACGTTAAAGGAAAACAATCCAGCTCTTCTTCTTCTTGCTGACAGAAGCTGGTCCGGAGTATTTCTGATTAACAGGTTTGACAAAGTTTAATTGGTAATGTTAATACAAAAATGATTTTAACGGAACATGGAGTGTTCAAGCTTAAGAGCAAACTCTGAGATGAGGAAGGGATTACAATTAAATAAAAATAACGAAAAAAAAAAAAAAAAAAAAAAAACAGTTATAGATACATTATGTGAGTCACTGACTGAAAACCCATTTTGATGTTTTACGCTGCCGGTACGTTCAAGGTCACATTAACACTAAGCAGAAACATCAGGGTCAGAAGCTGGCGATTAGGGATACTAGTCTGTATTGTGGAGGCAAACCTTCGCCGTCTCATGTTAACAACTAGCATTACGATCACAAAGCACTAACAGAGTCATCATCTCGCAGCATTTTTAGCTGAGTGGGTATAAAAAAATATAGACATTTGAAACCCTGAATATAAGTTCATAAGCGTTTTTCTGCAACAAAAGACAATTTACAGCCATTCCACTTAGATTATACACTGTCCTTTTTCAGACTTCACTCAATATAAAACATTTTTTTTTTTTTGAGTGTGTGTTTCCATCCGTGGAGGTTTTAAATCCAATACAACACAAAACAACAATTACTGCCTGTTATCAGTCAGTTCTCTGTTAATACACTAAAATTACCTGTGGATGAAAGACACAGATTTACTTGAGAAAGGTGTTTGTGTTTTTGTTTCGTTTTTTTTTTTATGTGATGATGTTACATCAGCATGTCTTTGTGATGCCTGGCTATGTGCTGACTCTTTTCTGAAGGCCTCCTAAAGCCCTTGGTGCAGTAGTCGCAGCGATGGGGGTAGTCCTTGGTGTGAATTGAGATGACATGGCGTTTGAAGCCAGAAGCGTCCGTGCTGTTGTACTCACAATACTGGCATTGATAAACCTTCCTACCGCTGTGCGTCTTCATGTGCTTCTTCAGCTCAGCCGGCTGCCGAAAGCCTCTCCTGCAGCGCTTGCACTTAAAGGGGAGATCCTTAGTGTGCAAGGACAGGATATGGCGACTCAGGGTGAAAGTGTCCGGGGCGTTAAAGTTGCAGTGCCGACACTGGTGCACCTTGTTGCCTTTGTGTGTCTCGGCATGTTTCTTCAGCTCCGAGGGCCGATGAAAGCCCTTCTCGCATACGTCGCACTGATGCGGGAAGTCCTTGGTGTGAACTGAAATAATGTGTCGTTTAAGGTCACTGGAGTTGGTGCTCTTGTGGTCACAGTGTGGACATTGGTGGGTCTTGTGGCCTTGCACCATCTCTATGTGACGTTGAAGTTCCCGTGCGTCGGCGTAGGCCTGGGGGCAGTGGCTGCACTTGAAGGGCAGGTCTGCTCCATGCTTGCTCTTGATGTGAGTCTTAAGATTGGACTGGTCCGCGCATCGGAACTCGCAGTGCGGACACTGGTAGGGTTTTTCCCCCGTGTGGGTCCGCATGTGTTTTTTAAGCTCTGACGGGTGGCGGAAGCCTTTGGCGCACTCCACACACACGTGTGCAAAGTTCTTACTGTGGACCGCCAACAAGTGGCGGTTGAGCAGCCCCTGTTCGGCCGTCTCATAGTCGCAGTACTTGCAGTGATGAAGTTTGGGCTCTCTGTCCTTGACGATGAGCTTATCGGAGCCCAGGGGGCTGGACTCGTGATAACGTCTTGTGTACTCTGTGTATTCAGGCGATCGCTCGGTGTTGTGGCTCAGAAGTTTGTGACTCTCCAAGTGATTGTGGAAACTGATCTTCTTGTTGGTTGTAAAGTCGCAGTCTGTACACTGGTACTTCTTCTTAAGCAGATGGTCTGGATGGTTTTTCATGTGACATTTGAGAAATCCTCGTGAGCGAAACTTCTTCCCACAGATGTGGCAGGGGTAGACGGTCAGAGGCATTCCATCTGGTCCAATAATGACAGCTGAAAAACAAGTTTGGGATATTAGACGGGAGTTACTTCCTCAGAGACTTAGTTTTTCTTACACCTATTGTTGTCGACTATAGATTTCTGTTTGGGTGAAATAACTATCTAATATACGATTTATGGAAATAAGTCTTCCAAAACGACAAATGTTGGAAATTTAGCTTTTTTAAAAAATACATTTAAAATGTTTTTTTGTTGTTTTTTTTTGAAGTTTCATGAGTTGTAAAAACTAAATTTGGCAGCAAAAGTTTAATACATTCAACCTAGATGTATATTTCCTACATCATACATTTAGGTTGGAGTATATAAGCATTAGTAGAAAAACTTTAGTATTCTGCAGAGAAGCCGACTGATTCTGAGTGTTTCGCCCCTTTTCTTGGCAGAATTTGTAAAGCTAATGTAAAAAAACGATTGGCTTCCTGATATGTCAAAAAGAGAAAATGTTTTCTGGGGAAAATCTTCATGGTTAAACAAGCCAAAGGTGGATGTTTCTGGAAACAATAGCAAGAACTGTGGCAACATCTCCAACTTGTTCAAATTTACCTCAGATCAACAGATGCTGGATGTGCACATGCATCTAAACAAATCAGAAATGCTGTTCTTGAAGTGGATAAAGATAGATTTAAGATCCTGCCAAAACACTCTCAGCTTCTTCAATAAACATTTCTGATATTAGAGCCAAGAGCTGGATTAATGTCAGGCAGCCAAAAAAATGTAAATGTGCTATAGACTCCACAGGTTAACTGTTGTGACATTCATGTAGAATGGACAGTGAAAGACGTTTGACATCAGTCATCATTATAAAGCTTTTCATACCAGTCTGACACTGCCGCGTCTCTCCTTTCCTGTTCTTCTTAGCTTTAGGTTTGAGAGCACGGTTTGTGCCCAGTCCCTCTCGGATTTGTAGAAAGGGTGTAGAAACGCCATTTTTCACCTGATCAATGGTGTTACCTGCACAGAAAGGCCAAACAATGTTTTCCCCGTGAGCAAGAATAGTTCAATTGTTTGATTCCAGTGAATCGCCCAGAGAAAACAGTCAACCAGTTCAAAAACGATGATGGAAAGTCCCTTTTAGCAACGGATATGAAACATAAAAAACACAAAAACATCTGCGGATATAATTACAAGTGTTTTTTTTTTTGTTTTACCAGTAAGAAGCTAATCAAAGGCTGGGATATAAACATCGAACTCTAGGCCAGCCTTATTGTACTAAGCTGTGAAAAAAGCTTTCAAAGAAGAAGATAGAAGCAGCACAGAAATTTGAGTTTTAATAATTATGATTTTACCCTCTGTTATGGAAGGTGTAATCTGGATATTTTTGTAACTTAATGGAAATCTAGGGATACACAGAAAGCCATGCTTTAGTCAACCATTAATATCAGTTGCTTAACAGTGCAGCTGATCTGTCTTTGCGTTAAGAGTTTGATGAAACCCAGTTACGCTGCAATGTTAATCTGTGCATCATTTACTCTGCAATTAGAAAGAAATTATAAGAAACTTTTTTTTTTAATTTCATAAAATAATATAGAAAAACAGGAGTTTGTTTTTTTTACTCTCATACTAAATTGAATTTATTAAAAGATAAACGAATTTGTTATTCAAAACCAAAAGAAAGTTTAAAAGATGAATTCATATGTTTGTTATTCTCTTCTTATTGTATTTTTTTCTTAAGGAAATGCTGGATTTAAAAAGGAACTGTTCTTGAGTTTTCTTTTATCTTATGAAAAAAATGATTGTTCTCATATTTTCATCAGTTTCCAAATGAAAAATGAATAAACAGATAAAAATTAATTTCTCTCCCACTCATGGACATAATGTCCCTCCTGCTACCAATATAAGCGAACAAAGACCAGAAATAATATTTTCAGTGCTGTTAATATGGATGTTTCATTGATTTTCCTAAAGAAAAATCGGAGTTACTTACATGAACATCACTTTTACTCCATTATAATCCGCCTTCCTCTCATTCATTTATTCAAAAACAACACTGGACGCTTATAGAAACATATATTATTCAGATTTTGTTCTCTTATTCCAAAAGTAAACATACCAATTTCATCACTGTCATCGTCATCATCACTCTGGTCGTCATCTTCATCATCATCCTCGTCATCATCCCCATCCTCCTCTTCTTCCTTTATAGTGTTCTTGACTGCCATATAGACCATTTTGTCACGACCAACTCCCAGTCTGCCAGACGACGCTGCCTCTAGATCAGGATGGCCGTTCTGGTAATCATCTTCTGTTATTACCTCTGTTCCACCTGAACATGCAAACAGCATTTTTAATTTTCATTCAACATTTCATTTGTGCCGTAAATGAGTTTCAAAGTGTCTTACCTAAATCGTCATCTGCTTCAGCTTTAAAAATGTAGACTTTAATGACTTCTGACTCCTCCTCCTCTTTGATTTCCTTGTCTTCCATAACTTCTGTGCTGATCTCCAGAGGCGTGTCTCCTATGTCTAACTTCTCTCCCACCTCATCAACTTCAATGACACAAAAATCAGTAGTTATGCCACAATAAATAAAAAAGTGGGAGCTGTTTCAGTTGTGTTAAGGTGTGATGGACGATCTTACGGGAGATCATGAGGTAGTCCTCTGAGCTACTTCTTGCATCATCATCCTCATCTGTCTGCAGGGGAACCTCCTCTGTCGGCAGCTGTTGATGGATTATGGTCTCGCCGTTGGCTTCCTCCACCATCAACCCTTCAGACACCAGCTGGTGATCCAGTGCGTTTCCCTGGTGGCCTGACAGTAGCTCTGCCACAAACACCTGGTCTTGCATGTCATCGTGGTGGTTAGAGTCCTGGATAAGGTCAGCTGTGAGAACGTGGTGATGGTGGGCGTCCAACGCCTCCTCTATAGCAACCTCTGTCCCCAGAATATTTTCAGGCATGATCACACTGTGCCCAGTGGGGACCATGTCTTCACTGGTCATTTCATGGGCCTCTACGGCCTGAGCCTGCAGACTTTCTACATCCACCTCCAGTCCTTCAACACCATCAGCTTCCAAATCATGAACTTCTACTTCTTCTTCGAGGCCTTCAACGACATGAGCTTCCAGGGCCTCAACGTCCACCTCAGCTTCCAGGCCCTCGACCACCTGCGCCTCAAGACCCTCAACTTCAACCTCTCCTTCCAGGCCTTCGACAACCTGAGCTTCCAACTCCACCACGTGGGTCTGTAGGCCTTCGACAACTTCAGCTTCCAAGCCTTCCACGTCTGCATGTAAACCCTCAACCACTTCAGCCTCCAGTCCTTCAACCACTTCGGTTTCCAGGCCTTGAACGACTTGAGTTTCCAGACCCTCTACCTCTAATTCATGCTCAAGGAGGATGCCCTCATCCGTCATGACATCTGACAGAAGCATGCCCTCAGGCACTGACACCACAATGTGCTCTCCATCGATGTGAGCTAAACCTCCCATACCTGCAACTGCAAGAAAATAAAAAGAAGTTTAAAAACAGCAACAAAACCTCAAGTTCATTCAAATGCTTGGAGGATATATTATTATTTTGTTGTTCAACAATAGCAGGGGCCTGTAACCTGTGGCTTCGAGCTCTTTTAACCCCCCACAATTACTCTTAATAGTGGATAAAAACTATAAAGAACCAACTAATGGTTTTGGTTATAGCATATTAACAAATACCATTCTTACAAGCCGTTGCATTTTTTAAAGAACATTTGAATTAAACATAAATATGATTTTAGATCCATATTGCTCGTCAATAGCTGTGTGTTTATTTTGCACATAAAATAATGTCATTTAGAACAAAATCCAAATCAATGCTTACTCTTTTTGAGACGTCTATGTTGTGAAATCTAAAAATGCAATTAAATTGTATGTTGTTTAAAATATCAACAGATTTTCTATTGCAGATATCTACCAAAATGTGTGTATTATTTAAAGGTGATGTAGTTTTCTTTTTTATTTTAGCTGGACTCTGGGTAAAATGGCTCTTTGAAGTAGAATAGTTGCAGACCTAAAGGAAGAAAATAAATCCTCAAGAAGATTTAAAATATCCAATAATGGCGTTTAAAGCAACTAAAGATGTGCCAATACAACTTTCCAATTATTAACACAATACCGATATCCCAGCTTTGAGGAATTAAATGCTACCAATATTGAGCCGATATGATATTAGACGGCTTTTATTATTAATCTCATACTGCAGAATGTTAAAAAAGGATTTACCACGTAATTTTAATAAAACAGAGAACAAAAGTTAACAACAAAACGTATGAAATCAACTCACCATCTAAAACTGACCAATGAGTTATAGAAATGTTTTCACATAAAAGGGTGTTTCTATCAACATAAAATATGAGGTTTTAGATGCCAGATAATAAAATGAAACATTTTTTTTTGGCTCATATTGGACCAGTATCCAATAATAATATCGGATTGGGACACCCTTAAAAACAACCTTAAATTAGAAACTGTCTTGAGGTTTAGCTAAATCATGTAATCAGTAACTTCTTATTTCCATTTAACCAATTTTGTACAAGGAAGCTATTCACTTTATTCCTTTATCAAATAAACTGAGAACCCACCTTCTATCGAACTTTACATTTCCATAAACAAAAATAACAAAAAGTAATTTCACAAAGCCTCTTTCCCACTGAAGTAGTGGTTTAACCCGGGTTTTTCAAACATGGATCAACCTGCTAAAAAACGGCATTTGTTCCTGGGTTTAAATGTTTTTTGTTTTCGGTCAGTGGGAAAGGGGTATTAAATATCTTGTAGTCTTGTTCTATTAATGCAGGATTAAAGTATAACTTTTCAGATGTTATAAATGAACCAAACAACTTACAAAAAGTCCTAACATTTTTCTTTTGTATGTTTTAAACAAAAAATACTGTGTGATGATCTTAAAAATTATTAGGTTAAACTCAAACTATCCTTCTGAACAACCTACCAAAATCTTGCATGATCATAGCATGAGGCATCTTCAGCTCCTGGGTGTGTAGCTCCAATACTCCTCCTCCTTGATCCATGTCTTCACTTTGTAAAAAACTGAAACATTACATCGCACACATCAAGACTTGTTTACTTTGTTGCCATAGATTTTTTTGGGGGGGTTGGTTGACTTTGTTAAACTGGTAAATAAGTAATTTAAATTAAATAAAATTAAGACTGTGGAACTGTACTCCGCACCAAATACATACCTTCACATTTAGTAATAACACCTTTACAATAAAACCAACTGGATAGCTGATCTGCCTTTTTCCATGAAGCTTAATTACCCTAAAAGAAAACAAATACCAAAAATTCAAAACATCATTGTAACACACAAACCAAAACTGAGTATTT